>JAAAKG020017227.1:0-20550 GCA_010014905.2 Druon quercuslanigerum
CTCTCTCTATCTTATGAGAGAGAACAATCATCAAAATCATGCACTCGACCGAGGAGGATATGTAAGACCATATCAATATGCCAAATTTTATTCCAGAGGTAGTGCCGTGTACAGTTCACCTCTACGTCATCATGGGTCAGCGTAACCAATTGATATTGTCAGTTATGAGAATAGTTTTTAAAATTTTAGACTTCTTGCGTCCGAATCATATTTAATAAAAAAACTTTAGGGAAATTCGTAAAAACGAAATCAGGAAGTCAAATTTTCTTTATTTGTTCCATATTCTCAATAGGAATTACTATATAAAGGTTATTAACCAATAGTCAATATTATTAATATTATTTGTACATACAACGTTTTAGCCATTCTGTTAGCCTTCTTCACGTAAGTTATCTAGTTTTAAATGTTTCACAATTAGTCAAACAAGGACTTACAATAAAATATAAAAATTACCTAAAAAAACTTTTGGAATCAAATAAATAAAATTGTTCTTTAAAAAATGGATGAACAACTATAAGGTGGTGAAGGCGATGAGTCGCTGTTTTATACGTTTTAGGGAAACTTCAAAAAAATGGTAGAAGTTTCCAAAATTTTGATTACATAAAAAAAACGGAGAGTGATTATAATCGACGGACAGTGATTGAGAGAAAAGACAAAGAAAATTTTTAGGATTAAAAATTAGTTCCTATAATGTAACGATAGGTGTTAGTCAATTCAAGATGAGGAAAGCGCCATAGTAAAGGGAATATTAAATTAATTAGTGATGCTATAATAGTACTGAGTTACATTAAGGATTTCTGTTCTAAATTATTACAAAATTTATTATGTTTTTTTTTTTGAAAAGGATTCTAAATTTTTTTTTATATGAACTACTTTCTTTTCCTAGTATCTTTATGTTATTAAAATCAAAATCAAACATAGGATGAAAGCTTTTTCTCGAAATTCGTTTTTTCCCCTAAAATTTATTATTATTAGTCTAGTGGCATATCTATTACCATTAATTTATTAATTTTCCATTGTTTAAACAAATGGAATTTGTTGTTATTATACTTTTGAAGATTTTTAAATAAAAATTATTGCTATTGATCTTGTGGAATATTTAAAAAAATTGTTAATTAATTTTTAACTATTTAAAAAATCCCATTTGTGTAAAAAATGTTGGTCTTTTTTCAAAAATTCTTTTAAATGGCCATTTAATTCTATTAACTGACATAAATCTATTTAAACAAATAAAATTTGTTTAAATAATTCTGTTCGAAAATTCGTTTGTTTCCTTAAAAATTATTACTTTTGCTGTAGTGGAATATTTATTAACATTATTTCATTCATTTTGAATTGTTTAAACAAATGGAATTTTTTTATGTTTTTAAAAGTTTTTAAATAAAAATAATTAATATTGGACTAGCGGAGTATTTGAAACATTTTTTAAATTATTTATTATTATTTAAACAAATCTCATTGGTATAAAAAATTTTCTTTTTCACAAATTCTTTGAACTGGCAATTTATTTCCATTAATTGTCATAAATTTATTTAAAGAAATGGAATTTGTTTAAATAATTTTTTTTTCAAAGTTTCTTTTTTCCCCTAAAATTGATTACTTTTAGTCTAGTGGAATATTTATTAACATTGGTTCATTAATTTTTCATTGTTTAAACAAATTGAATTTGTTTATTTTTATTTTTGAAGTTTTTTAAATAAAAATGAGTACTATTGATCTTGTGAGATAATTAAAAAATTGATTGATTAATTTTTAATTATTTAAACAAATCCCATTTGTGAAAAAATGTTGGTTTTTTCAAAAATTCTTTTAAACAGCTATTTATTTCTATTAAGTGATATTAATCTATTTATACTAATAAATTGTGTTCTAAAATTGAATTTTCCCCCTAAAAATTATTATTATTGGTCTAGTAGAATATTGATTAGCATTGGTTCATCAATTTTTAACTATTTTAATATATGGAATTTGTTTAAATATTTTTTTCAATATTTGTTTTTTCCCTAAAAATTATTACTACTGGTCTAGTGTAATATTTATTACAACAATTTATTAATTTTAAATTGTTTAAACGAATGGAATTTCTTGTTTTTATGTTTTTGAAGTTTTTTAGTACAAATTATTACTAGTGGTCTAGTGGAATATTTAACAAAATTTGTTAATTATTTTCCATTATTTAAACAAATCCCATTTGTATGAAGAATGTTTTATTTATTTATAGAAACAGAATTAGTTTAAATAATTTTGTTTTAAAATTCGATTTATCCCCTAAAAATTATTACTTTTGGTGTAGAGGAATATTTAATAACACTAATTTATTACTTTTTAATTGTTTAACGAATGTAATTTGTTGTTTTTATGTTTTTAAAGTTTTTTAATACAAATTATTGCTAGTGGTATAGTGATAACTATTTGTCTAGTGGAATATTTAATAACATTGGTTCATCAATTATTAAATGTTTAAACATATTGAGTTTGTTTAAATAATTTTTCTTTCCAAAAATTTTTTTTCCTTAAAAATTATAACTATTGGTGAAGTGGAATATTTATTAACATTATTGCATTCATTTTCAATTTTTTAAACATATGGATTTTTTTTGTAATAAAAGTTATTACTATTGGTCTAGCGGAATATTTAACAAAGTTTGTTAATTATTTTTTATTATTTAAACAAATCCCATTTGTAAAAAGAATGTTTTTATTCAAAAATTCTTTGAACTGGCAATTTATTTCAGTTAAGTGACATAAATTTCTTTAAAAAAATGGAATTTGTTTAAATAATTTTGTTTATAAATTTAATTTTTCCCCTAAAAGTGATAACTATTTGTCTAGTAAAATATTTATTAACATAGGGTAATCAATTATCAACTATTTAAACATATGGAATTTGTTTGAATAATTTTTTTTCAAAATTTGTTTTTTCCTTAAAAATTATTACTATTGGTCTGGTGTTATATTTATTAACAGTAATTTAATAATTTTCAACTGCTTAAACGAATGGAATTTGTTGTTTTTATGTTTTTGAAGTTTTTTAATTTTATTTTTTTATTGATGTAAATTTCGTTCGAAAATTCGATTTTTTCCCCCTAAAAATTATTACTATTAGTCGAGTGAAATATTTATTAACATTGGTTTATTAGTTTTGAATTGCTTAAACAAATGGAATTAGTTTAAATAAATTGTTTTCGAACATTCTTTTGTTCCCTTAAAAATTATTACTATTGGTGTAGCGGAATATTTATTAACATTATTTCATTCATTTTCAATTGTTTAAACAAATGGATTTTTTTTATGTTTTAAAAATTTTTTTAATAAAAGTTATCATTGTTGGTCTAGCGGGATATTTCACAAAATTTGTTAATTTTTTTTTTACTCAAACAAATCCCATTTGTAAAAAGAATGTTTTTTTTTAATTCTTTGATCTGGCAATTTATTTCCATTAGGCGACATAAATTTATTTTAAGAAATGAAATTTTTTAAAATAATTTTGTTCTAAAATTCGATTTCTCCAGTAAAAATTATTGCTTTTAGTCTAGTGGGATATTTATTAACATTGATTAATAAATTTTTTAACTGTTGGAACATATGGAATTTGTTTATATCTTTTTTTTCAAAAAAAAATTTTCCTTAAAAACTATTATTATTGGTCTAGTGTAATATTTATTACCATAAATTCAATAATTTTCAATTGTTTAAACAAATAACATTTGTTGTCTTTATGTTTCTAAATTTTTGTTACAAAAATTATTACTATTTTTGAAGCGAAATATTTAACAAAATTTGTAAATTAATTTTTAATTATTTGAAAAAATCCCATTTCTGTAAAGAATGTTTTTTTTTTCAAAAATTTGTTTAACACGCAATTTATTTCTATCAAGTGATATCAATTTATTTAATGAAATGGAATTTGTTGAAATAATTTTGTTCGAAAATTCAATTTTTCCCCTGAAAATCATTACTATTAGTTGAGTTGAATATTTATTATGTTCCCGTTTATTCCTTTAAAACTTATTACTATTGGGGCAGTGGAATATTTAATAACATTATTTCATTCATTTTTAATTGTTTAAACAATTAAATTTTTTTTATCTTTTTGAAATTTTTTAAATAAATATTAATACTATTGGACTTGCGGAATATTTAACAAAATGTGTTAATTATTTTTTATTATTTAAAACAAAATTCCATTTGCATAAAGAATTTTTTTTTCAAAAATTCTTTAAAATGGCCATTTATTTCTATTGAGTGACATAAATCTATTTCAACAACTAAAATTTTTTTGAATAATCTTGTTTTAAAATTCGATTTTTTTACTAAAGTGGAATATTTATTAACATTGGTTCATCAATTATTAACTGTTAAAAAAATTAAATTTAAAAAAAAAATTTTTTAAATTTGTTTTTTCCTTAAAAATTATTACTTTTGGTCTAGTGTAATATTTATTAACAATAGTTTAATAATTTTCAATTGTTCAAACAAGTAGAATTTGTTGTTTTTATGTTTTTAAAGTTTTTAATACAAATTATTACTATTGATCTAGGGGAATATTTAAAAACATTGGTTAATTAATTTCTAATTATTGAAATCAATTCCATTCGTTTAAAAAATGTTCGTTTTTTTCAAAATTCCTTTGAACTATCCATTTATTTCTATTGATTGACATACATTTATTTAAACAAATAGCAGATTTTCCTCCTCGAACGTTTAAGAATATTCCCAAAATGTACGTCTTCAAAGGACAGATTCACTACCTGCTCTTAATTAATTTCCTGGTTTTCATCTTGCTTTTCATATTCCAAAGATCGTTAAGATGAATGTAGGAGATGTTCTGTTTTATATAGCTGACTGTTTCCGAATGTTCGACGTAAAAGAGCATAATCATCGAAGTAGAAGTGAAGCATATAATATCATAAGCGATTTTCCAGATAACTACCACGTATATGCAAAATTGCATTATGTTGCTGGAGCTGTGTATAGATCACCTCTACGTTATCAGTGGTCAGCGTAACAAACTTATATTGTCAGTTTCATTTATTCATATTTTATTTTTGCTGAATAAAAAAGTAGCTGAGATTACATTTTTAAAATAGAAAGATACTTTCTTCTATAATTGAGGCAATAAGCAATGCCTCGTATTCTATTCAAGATGAAATTAGATAACGAAAAATCCATTAATTACTAGTGATAAATTCAACGGACTGGATGAGAGAAACGATCAACATTTTCATTTGTCTCGCTTTGACGACTTTAATCTGTCAATACTTTTGTGACAGAGATACTTGAATTATAGGATCCGAACTATCTAGGTTTAAAAATTTAAAAAGCTTTGAAGACAAGAGCCCTTAATTACATTAATTTACTATTCATATACGTAGGTTAATTGAAGTATTTCTAAAATCTTAAAAAATCTATTAAAGAAGATTCTCTTTTTAAATCTAATGCGTACAATAACAATTATTATAAATATAATAATGTAAAATTTCGTACCTTAAAAATTAGAGATTAAATATCTTTTCGATAGAAACATATCAAGTTAAATAATTTCGAAACTTTTCTTTAAATTGTTATATAATAAGATAAAAAAACCTTTAAAAATTAGTTTTACCCATGGTTTCGGTTTACTATTCTTCAAATATAAACCAATCTATTGTGGGCCAACGCCATGAACACGTATTACCGAGGCCATGGGTATACTGAAAATTATGATCTGAGGTCAGGAATATAGACCAGCAAGTCGCTTACTGCTACAAAACAAAACTATATAAAGTAGGTTGTACATGTAAACGTAAACGTCGTATTAATCTAAAGTTCTATGTGTAGGTGAATTTCTTTTGTAGATAAATACTAAAATCGACTTTATACAATTGGCAATAATTAACAAAAATCGATGTGATGATAAAACTAGGTATCAGGTTATGTTTTTCTTACAGGACGCATCAGATTGGCCAATCAAGTCTTATTTTTTAAAAAATCTCGGAGGACGGATAGCCAAATCGAATTGGTATTATAACCGTTGTCCCTATTGATGTTATTAGGGTGCTTAATGATTTGGATTGCTTCTCTATGTTTTCTTGGAAAAATATTGTGTGTTTTAGCGATGACGGTTGTTTCATCAAATAAAATGTTATGCCCTGTTTCGATATGTTTAGCTAGCGCTGACTGAGTGAAATGTTTTAGTCTGACTTTACTCTCATGTTCCTTTATACGTTGGCTCACCGCTCTCCCGGTTCCTTCAATATAGACTTAGCCACAAGAACAAAGGATTTTAAATACACCTGGATCAATGCGAGGTGCCTTTTTGTCTTTAGGATTGTTTCGAAGTTGTCCTATTTTTAAAGGTGGTTTAAATATGGTTTGGATGTTGTATTTGTTGAGAATTCTTCCTATTTGTTCGGTTTTTCTCTCTATTTCTTTATTAGGTTGTTTTGAAACGTTTTCTTGGGCGTATTTTCTTATTGCTTCATCAATTTGTTTGATTGTGTAATCATTCTGTATTAGGATTTGTTTAGCCTTTTGCAATTCCTTCTGTAAATTATCTTTATCTGTTACGGAGACAGCTCTGTACACAAGGGAGTTGATGACCCATTGTTATTGGGATGGGTGATGGTGAGAGGAAGCATGTAGGTATCTGTTTGTATGGGTGGGTTTTCTTTGAACTTCATGTCCTAGAGTATTATCTGATTTTTTGTAAACTAGTACGTCCAAGAAAGGCAATTTTTTGTTTTGTTCAATTTCCATGGTGAATTGCATATTAGGATTAATTGATTGATGAAATCAAAAAACTTATTTAGTTCATTTAGTCCATGTCGCCAGATAGCAAAGGGGTCGCCCACGTAACAGAACCAAAATTCCGGCTTAAGCTTGGATTGATTAAAGATTTTAGTTTATAGATTTTCCATAAAGATGCTGGCTATAACAGGTAAGATTGGAGATCCCATCGCTGATCCTGAGGTTTGTTCATAGAATTGGTTGTTAAAAGAGAAGTAAGTCGTACTTAGACAGTGCTCTATCAAAGGTATGAGCTCGGAGGGGAATTTTGCAAAAGATTTAATAATATCAATTGTATTAGAGATTGAATGCGAATCTGTTGTATCTTTCTGATAAAGTGAAAAGAGTTTTGGACGTAGGTAACAGAATTTCCTGTGAAAGGATTCAGTTTATAAGCGAGGAAGCGTGCTACCTTGTAACTAGGTGAGTTTATTGCGCTGACGATCGGCCTGAGTAGAAAATTGTTTTTGTGGATTTTTGGGAGTCCGTAAAGTCTTGCAGAGGTGGGATAAGTAGGTATTAATCAAGATATTGTTTCTCTGTCAAGTTTAGTGTTTTTTAGAAGGTTTTTTGTTTTGCTGACTATTGTTTTTGTGTGGTCCTTTTTAAGTTTTCTGTATGTTTCGTCAGTTAGAAGGTCCATGATTTTGTTGTTATAGTTATCTTTATTCATTATTACTGTTGTTTTGCGTTTATCTGCGGGTAATATTAAAATTTCTTTATTCTTATTGAGTTCTTTAATGGCGATTTTTTCCTATTTTGTTAAGTTTGAGGAGTGCATTTGGGCTTGGCGTAAAATGTTGGACATCCTACGTCGTATGTCATTCGCTGTTTCAGGTGGAACGGTATAGATTCTGGATTCCAAATTACTGATTTTTCTTCTTTCGGAATTTTGGTCGGAGCTACTGCTAAATTGTGTCCTTAATATAAAACTGAAATCAATTCGTTGCTAAGAGGATAGTCCGAGATGTTTTTTACTGTGTTATTTAGTTCTGTACGCTTTACTGGAAGTAATTTGTCAAATTTAATTTTTTGTTTTTGAGTTTGAAGATCTTTAATTCGTTAAGATTAGTCAAATGATATGCGGTTCAATGTGGACCAAATGTCAAATCTGAGATTATTTGATAGGAAAAGATGAAGTTTTTTGGAGGTAGCGTGTAAGACAAATTTGGTGTGTTTTATTCTTTCATTGAAGAGAAGCAAACTTGTTTTATGTAAAATTGATTTGGATTTTGATGTTCCCAAATTACTTTTTAGTTGCAAGAATTTTGGAACGATTTTGTTGTACCTGCACCGTTTAAAAATGCTGAAGATGTTAGTAGCTTACCTTGAGAAGTCATAAGCTTACTAAAGGTGTTAGTTTTAGTAAGAAAACTCTCACCGTAGAGTTCTTTAACAATTAATTTAATACTTTCACGATGATTCATTCTGATAAAGTAGATATTTCGGGTTTCAATCGTGTACAAAACTTCGAATTTGGCCAACTTTTTTTTTAAATAAGACTTGATTGGCCAATCAGGTAAGTCCTGTCTCCATGGTAGAGCGCTCTGGCCAATCTGAGGCATCGTAAGGAGTATACATGAGAACAGCATAACCTGATACCTCAGTTTCAGATCAGCCCTGAAGAAGTGAACTTCAATGTTCACGAAACGTTATCTTTTTGTGATGAATAAACTAATTTAAAATCTACATTTTTACTAATTGAATTATTGTCTTTTTAAGGTGTTCAATATGAGGAATAACAATATAATTAGCATTATTCTGTAATGTTGGTTTGTTTAAAACAAACTGATTGCTCTGTCTACTAGAAAATTCGTTACACTTATTTGATATTTAAAATCACAATATGAGTCAAAATGAAGGTATCTTCCTGACCATGTAGGTTTTTGGTATCAATTTAAAACGAGTTTATTATAAGGGAAAAAATCACAAATGACGTTCTTTTTTTAGAATTTTGGTACAGTAATAAGAATAGAGTTTGTTTAATGAATTTTAAGTAGTTTTTAAATTACTTGAAAAAATTAATTCAAATTTTTATAAATATTTTCTTAAATACCTATTTTCACAATCATAATTGAAGTTGTAGTTTATTTTTTTTATTAATCATGCGGAGGGTATTAAATTGGCCGGAAACCCGAGAAAAACAAGGAAATGACCGGAAATTTAATTTTAAAATCAAGAATTTAGTTCAATTAGATTGAAAATTAATTCCTAAAACTGAAAATTTTAATGTAAATTTTTGGGTGAAATTAATCTTTTTTTCTTCCAAACTCAATTTTATTTACGTTTGCTTATTTAGTTAAAAATTCATTTTTATTATATATGAGCTATTCGATAAAAAACTTATCTTTTCCTTGAATTAAAAAGAATTATTTGCCGAAAAATAACTATTTTGTTGAAAAATTGTTCCTTTTTGCGTTGAATTATTATCTTCTTTTTTAAACTTAAAATGAAAAGTATTTATTTACGTTGAATATTACATAATTCCAAATAAAAATTTATCTCTTTCCTTTGATTTTCATTTTTGGATGAAAAATTATCTTTGTTAGTTAAAAATTCATATTTTTTGCAGGAATGAATCTTCTCAGTTGAAAATTCATTTTGAAAATTATTCTAAATACAGATTTAAGATTTCAGTTAAAGATTAATTTTTTTGGTTTTAAAGTAAACTATTCCAGTCATTTAAAATTTATTTTCAAAATTCTATGAAATTAAATTTTTTTATTCCAATTAAATATTCCATAGTTTAAGTTCAAAATTCATTTTTGATTGCACATTAATTTTTGTAAACTCGAAATTAAATTATTTAATTTTTAGTCGGAAATTGATATTTTTTCAGGAAAAATTAATTCTTTGTTGCTAAAAGTCCAACTATTTCATTTAAAGATTTATTGTTTAATTTTTAAATTTATCTTTTTGATATAGAATTCAACTATTGCAGTTCAAGATTCATTATTTTATTTGAGAATTCATTTTTCAGGCTAAAAGTTAAACTCTTTTATGGAAAATTAAACTTTTACTTATTTTGAAAATTCATCATTTTACGTAAATATTGTTTTTTTAAAAACTATGAACAATTTTGATAGAAAGCTTTTTTTTCTTTGGATTAAAACGAATTTTTTCAAGAAAACTTAACTATGTTATTGAAAATTTGTAGTTTTTTTCTTTTTATTACATTACCTCCTTTAAATAATTAATTTGAAAAGAATATAAAAAATATTGCTCAACATAAATATATATATACATGATGTTTTTGTCAACTGGTTGCCGAAAATTCGATAACGAACATAGTTCACTTCTGGACGTCAAGGAGGACTATGTCAGGCCTCGAGGATGTTCGTGGTTTTATTAAAATTAATCCGTTCAGTATTATAAATGATCACTTACCTCAGATAGCTTTTTATAAAAATTTTACATTCTCATCATTTATGATTGAGATAGTATTCGATTTCTCGGAAATTTTACACAACAGTTTTTCAACGGATCTCCACGTTTTGAGACTCCTGAATCCGAAAATCAAGTTTTTACGATGGTGTATGCCTGTCTGTCCGTCCGGTCGTTCCACTGCCGGACCGTAAACACAATAACTCTTTATTTCAACCAAAGAAGCCTATTGATATATTTCATTTTACATGTTTTAAAAAACCTTTGATACTTTAAATATTCAAAATTGGAGTAATTCCTATTCTTTTATTATTTCAAAATTCAAAGTTTCCTTTTTTAGTTTATTCTTATTTGCTTTGTAATTTGTTATAATGTTATAGATTATTTTATTTTGTCCAGCATATTTTGACTAAAATAAAATATTTACCGAAGAGAATGATTCATCAAGAGTAGATTTATGTTTGTAAGTGTATTAAATCTACTATTATTAAATAAATAATTTTTCAGAATTTTAGAATTTTTATGCTCATTCAATTTAATGATATTCAGTTTTCCCAGCCCGAAAAATTAATTCTCTATCAAAAATAAACCTAACATGCTGTCATACATTCAAAAATAGTCGTTTGAAAGGAGCATGAAAAATATTGCCTTAGTTCATCAGATTTTAGTCTGCGTTTAATTTCAAAATAAATGATCAGTTTCATCACACAACATCTCGTTACGAGATGTGCTCGTCAGACATCAAAAAAGTTAATAATTTTTTCCTAAATTCAGAAAAAAATGAGGATCGTTTATCATCAGGTCTTTATGATAGTTGTTTTATTAAATTAGACTGGTAAGCATTGCAAATTTTTTTCTTTAAACCAAATAATAAGTGACCTTTTTTTGAACCTATTCCTAGTGTTTTCTTTAATCAAAACGATTCGTTTTTATGAATGTTGATTTGCCTTGTATTGCTTCTCATAGTTTTTTAAAGGTTCAATAAGAAATTTTCTTCTCAATATTAGTTTTTGAATTTAGTCTTAAAAATGGAATAGCAAACAATTTTCTTGTTCCCTTTAAATCCAATGACATTGTACGATTAAATTAAAATAAGTTTTTGTTTCAATTTTTAAATATTACAGTTTTAGTTAGGTTTAAACTTATCCAAGGCAGCTCATCATGAGAACCACAAGATGGACTTTGTAGCCTTGGTTCAGTCTGCTCATCTTGAAAAGAGAAGCCTGATATTTCGCCCGATTTTCTACCTTATTTGCCGTGATATTAACATCAGCTGGTCCCGAAAATTCAATCACGTAAATTATATTGGTCTTTAGATCTTATGGGACAATATCCGGCATTGCAGCACTGATACGTTAAGTGGTGTAAAACAAGAAAAAAATATCGTAGATCTTACACTGATCATTCTCTACAAAGGATTCCAGTTCATCCCAGGTGTATGGCAAGATGGGCATTGGATTAACACGATAGAAATGCTGGAGATGGTAATATAACACTTTCACAGCCGCATTGTGTCTCTATATGTACCCGTAGCGTGCATACTGTGAGCATCCACTGAGAACATGTCTAATTGTTTCTAGCACTTGCTTGCACGCTCGGCAGTTCGTACGCCTATAGTAACATTCATTATGGCTTACGGTAAACTAAGGTTTCTATAACGCCGTCTTGACAGGCTAAAATAAATCCCTCAGTCTCTGATCTTCATCCAGTAGGTTTGAGAAACATGTTAGATAGAACCATCGAAAACTCTTCACTACGTATAATGCAATAGAATTCACCACAAAGGGGCTTATTAGTATGTTTCTTTAGTAGAATCGAATGTTCTTCTTCATTTACACGACTTTCAAGCACCAAAGGTGTTATTGATGCTAGTTCTTGTGCAGTGTCGCTGGAATTAAATGGGAGAGCAAGCTCCTATTTGGCCCTATGTGCCGCTCGGTAGAGAAATGCTGCAACATTGACGACTTTATGTTGGTGTACGAGTCGCATTAAAGAATCTGTCCTTTTTGGAAGTGAGCAGGTTTTAGCTAGAACCGTTTTACGATTCAGACAATCTAAGCTCAGCAAAGCTCTACCCCCTTCATCATCAAGTTGATTCAACTTATCCACATTCCATTTTACTGCACCAAACGTGTGAAGCACTATGGGAATGGCCAAACTATTGGTTGTCTGGATCTTACCAAGAAGTCTAAGGACATTTCCACCTATGAGTTAAAGATCCTGATTGACATGCGTTGATGTATTTTATAGTCTTCCTTGGTATAGATAGATGCATACACACATGTCCAGTCCAAAGCTCATGCCAATGAATTTAGAGTAGCTATGTACTACCGCCACAATGATTGAAAAGTGCTCTTTTGAAGAAGCAAAGACTTTAAGGTCGTCCATGTATAAAAAGTAATTGACCTTAAATTCACTTCTGTTCAACGAGCCACATAGGTACACGGAGCTTTTTCCGTGGAGCAAAATAGATAGAGGCAAGAGGGAGATACCGAGAAGTATCGGATTTAAAGAGTCTTCTTGGAAGACCCCCTCTTATATGTGACTTAACTGGTTGTCACTTGTCTTATCAGATGTTATAAGAAATCTTCTCCGCTATAGGAGCATAAGCTCTTTCATATATCTCACTATTTTCGCACTCAAGGAGCTTAATAAGTAGCTCATAATTCGTATTATCGAATGCCTTTCGGTAGTCAATCCAAGCCACGGAAAGATTGCGACAACACCTGATGGAATCCTATGTAATACACCTGTCTATTAACAGGTTCTCTTTGCAACTAACCAGTCCTATCTTGCCTCCGCTTTGTTAAGCTATTGCACTCCATACTTTTAGGATGCCAGTGAATAGCTTGTAGCTAATATTTAAACAAGGTATGGAACGGTAGTTCTTTATATTTGACAAATCTCCGGTCTTGAGGATCAGTACCCTGCATCCTTCCACTAACCAATGCAGGATGGGTTCTTCTTCGTTTAAAAAAGTAGTTAATATACGAGCTAGATGTTAGTGCAGTTTGGTTGAAAAGACGAGAAGAGTTACTAGAAAAGGTTAAATTTTCCTAAATCCACTTTACTCGAATCACAAGGCGCTCTTTAGCTATTAAAAGAGCTCTAATTTTTTGCATCCAGTTCTCCTTGATGGTCAACAGTTTACACTTGTTCAGCGTGTGTTTTTCTTTCCGTAAGTTTTGAGAAAGTGCTCTAACTTTTGGAGTGAACTTCTTATTTTATGTTATGTAGCTCATCACGCACTAAACATTTGATACATGCCCTCTAGCCGTTTGAATTTTAAACTGAAGCTATCTACGAAACAAATTAAATGGTACGAATTATTATTTTAAGAAAGGAGTGAATTTACCAGTTTATTATAAAATTATGAACAGAAACAATACCTATCAGTCGATCTTTTTAGATGCTGTGAAGTCAATTAAATAAAATAAGGTGTCTAATTTTGACAGTCGACTTGTTGATTAATAATCATCGAATTTAATTCCCTTTTAACATTGTTAGTGGTTAGTAGTTATTTCTTTATAGGGGGTTTTATCCATAAGAAATACTTTGCCTTTTACGATATAATCAAATTTATCGATATTTAAAGTAAAATTCCCTGTTCACGCAGTAGATTTTAAAATTTCAATATTGTCTTTAATCCAATTTCCTAATTTTAAATTTAAATTTACATATAAAAATCTTAGTAATTTGGAAAATTTCTAAACATGCATCTAGTAAGAATATTATTAATTTTTGACCTCGTTTAATTTTTACATCCTGCATGTATCATGTACGCTGTCTCTTAAATGCTCGTCCGAGAGCTTTGAATATTGTTGGTTTATTTTTGATAAATTTCGTATCTATTTTGGATTATAAGACTTGTTTGGATGTTGATGATATTTTTGTGTAGTCCATTCATACAGCTTGACAGATTTTTCAATAAGTTCTTTGCCATACCTGCTTAGATAAGTAATCTGTGGGACCCTGAAATCCTAAAACAAGTGTAAATATATTGTTTATAAAACTTTGTTTTCTTAATTTACTCCATATTGTATTAGACATTTTAACTTCTATCCTCATTATGCAAGAACGGAATTGGTTGAAACTTTTATAAAATTTTTAGCGTCAAGTTAGCACGTTATATATCAAATGTGGTGGGAGGATTATATTGTTTCTATAACACAGCAGGAATGGTTGACGAATTTGTAGTTCCTTCAAAGATTAAGCCACTTTACAAAATTGTCTTAAATTATTGAGCTAAATCTTTTGAAAGAAGCCCCAGCTCTTTAGTTGTTATGCTCCATTGTTCTACTTTTCTTCAAACCGTCTTGTAAGATCAGACGATGTTTTTATATGTTAACCACGTAATAGAATTCAATTCCCTCTTATTAAGATTCATTCAATTAACTTTATTTTCTTTTCATGATAATTAGCACCATTAGCTACCGCCGTCTGTTTGCTACTGATATAATCAGCTTTTTGTAGTGGCAAAATATTATCAAATTCACATATGAAAGCAGTGCATTTCACCAATTTTGTCAGTAAGTATTAATTTAGTATCTAGCATGGTGAATGATTTAGAATGAGTTAAAGCCATATTAATACACGTGCAATATGCATTTAATTGGAACATAAATTATCTTTTAGATCATAAATCCTCTGCTTATGATTTGTGCTCATTAATGTGTAAATTTAGTATATATTCACGAGATGTCAGATTATTCATTAGTGCAGCTGTTATAAAAATTATGCGTTAATCGCTTTTCCCTGAATTTTGAAGAAATGAAAATGCTTTAACATCATGTCTTTACGCTACTCCTTTTTTTAAATTCTATCGGTAAGCATGGTCAAGTTGTGTCTTTAAATCAAATAACTATTTCCATTGTTTCCTTTAAAAGTAATCACATTTCAAGATGAGGAGATTTAAATATTCAAATATTGCAGGTTGAATTATGTTTAGAATGATATTGCTGTGTTTGAGACTTTTGCTGGAAAAAATGAATCGACTCAGGCGGAAATAAAACTAGAATATTTTTACGATGGCTAGAAGGCCTATTTTTTAATAATAAGAAATGCCTCAAATTTACCTCGTTTCAAAATATGTCACTTAAACTGAGGCCCATTGTGTCTAAAGACAAAATTTTATTCAAATGATTGTGATGTACTTTAAACCTCTTAATCTGCGAATGAAGCAGCATCAGCATCTCGTAAAAACTTTGTGCCTCTTTATTAAAATTAGAAATTAAAAATTGACCTATTGCTATTTTTTATTACAGAATTAAGTTTTCATATGATACCTCAGCGCTCGCCACATCAATCGCCACAACGGACGCCCCAACACTCGCCTCAGCGTGGATAAGCTTCTTCAAGCCAACCAGTTTCATCACCGGATGAATCAAATTTTGGTAAGCTAATTTTTTTAAATGATCTTTTTACCATTATGCAACTTAGTAAAGAAGTAATTCGTTTTAGTTACATCCCTGAAAACTAACTTCCAGTGCTATAAAAGTTATTTTCATTCAAGGGCCCTTCAAATTAATTTTTGAAATTTACAAGTAAATAGGCACAGCCAGAATGGAATATACCTAGGTGACATTTTAAGTTGTAAAACACAAATAATTTCTTGATTCAATCATGCAAGAATTAAGAACAAGAAAGTAGGACGGTCTAACATATTTTGTTAAATGATTATTTATATTTACATGAAATAAGACAGAAAGTTGTCTCCCACTAATCCGAAGAATTATTTTATCTAAATTTAATATATTCTACAATCGATTAAAAATTATATCAATAATAAAAATATTTGAGAAAACAACGTCATTCGACAAAGCAGTAAGTCAAGTTATGCTCACAGTTAGAAGAAGGATTCTACAACTTGAAATGGTGGTCACTTGATGAAAACTTATATTAAGTTATAATAAAAAAAACTAAGACCTAATAAAAAATAAAACTAAAAGATAGTTGAATAAGACACAAATAATGGCAAAAAAATAATGGCACAATAAACAAAAAATTAAGGAACAAGTTGAATTTTTTGTATTTTACAAAACACTATAATTTCGTAAAGTTTTGATTAAAACCTAATCACCAGTTGCAGATTCTACAGCTTATTACAAATATTAGTCTAGTTAAGTTCATTCCGAACACTTATTTTTCAAAATTATTAAAACCTAAAGTTACTCGCATCGAAAAACGTCATACATTTATTTTTTGTTTACTAAATTAGATGAAGTTGGATTCCACGACCTACTTCCTAACCAGTGTGTTGTAATAATGAGGAACAACTTTACTTTTGTTGGAATTCTCGAGCCAATTTCCGCTATACAGATACCTTACTGGCTGCATAAAGGCGAATGGTTTAGCACGCCCGATCCTCTTTTTATACGAATAGCAGACCGTCATTATCGTGCATTTCTTGAAAGGACAGATTTACTTCCTGGTTTTAATTTTGCTCTTTATACTCCAAAGATCGCTAAAATGAACATCGGAGAAGGGCTTTTTTATATTGCTGGCTCTTTCCGATTGTACAAGGTACACGAGCATAATCATCAAAGCCGA
The DNA here is from genome assembly GCA_010014905.2 of Druon quercuslanigerum. NCBI lineage: Eukaryota > Metazoa > Arthropoda > Insecta > Hymenoptera > Cynipidae > Druon > Druon quercuslanigerum. Next base: position 16,702 of record JAAAKG020017227.1, read on the forward strand.
AACGAAGAAAGTAATGTCCTAGGCGATTTATTCCAGAAAACTACCACGTATATGCAAAATTTTATTTTGGTGGTAGTGATGTATATTGTTCACCTCTACGTTACCATGGTTCAGCGTAACAAAATTTAATGTTCAGTTACGTTAATTCTTATTTTAGTTTTGTTTTATAAAGAAAGTTGCTTAGAGATAAAGACATAGTGGGAAGAAAGATGGTAAGAAAGGTAAAATGATGTAGAAGTTGATCGGGTCTCTTCGATTTTGACTTCTTTTTTCTAGGAAGGAACTGGTTACCGGAGATTCAAGTTGTTTGTAGAAGCGGTCAGGAAAAAGTGAATAAGCGAGTCTTCTGAAATGGCTGGTATGCTAGCAGTTTAGCGTAAACGGACAGGCTGGTATACCAGCTAGTCCGTTAAGGAAGGAGTTTAGGGGGGGATAATCAGAGAGACAATTACGTTTAAAAAATTAGTTTGTTTAAGTTCTTTTTCCTTTTATCATCTTATAAATAAGTTAGCTATAATTGGTGCGCAGATATCGGCCTCTGGACAGTAACGGTGATGCTCCTTTTCAAAACCTCAGGGCTGCTAACCAGTTTTCGACGAAGCAAAGAGAGCTAACCACCTACAGGGTTTTGTATACGGGTGCTGTCGGCTATCTGCCAAACAACTGACCTTCTGAGCCACTGTGTGCCGTTTAATAGCGGAAGCCGCGTGGACGTTAAGTGGGAGACGCGCGGAGAGGGTATAAAAACGGTGGAGGGAGATGCGCGCGTCGAGCTTTACTGGCACTCTACACGCGCTTTCTGCCTCTACTCGCCCATACGCCTTGCTGAAGTCATGACTGACGTTACGTCTCTCTCTCTGTCTCTCTTTCTCTAAGGCCTAATAGTAAGGTAATAGAATTTGAAGAGAATTGCCTACTGAATAAATAAACTTCATATGCGACAGGTATTTTGAATTATCAATAAAAGATACTCCTTTCTGTGCGAGCTACTTGTAACACTTTGAGGGAAATCTGTTTTTATTTTTCTTGTTAAACTATAATTTCCTTAGTGATAAATTCATCTATTCAGTTTAAATTGAACTTGTTCTAAAAAAATTCACGTTCCTGGTATAAAATTTAGTTAATAAGTGGACCATTTGGTTAAAAATTAGTTTTTTTACCTAATTTAAATGGATCAAAATTTGTATTTCAGTAAAAAAATGTATTAAATTCAGTTAAAAATAAAATTCTTTGTCAAAAATAATTGCCTTTTTTAAAAATTCGTATCATTGTTAAGAAAGTTCATCTTCTTTCGTAAAAACAACTTTTTTTTAATAAAAGTTAAACTATTTTGTTGGAAATCTGTTTCTTTCTTGGTTCAGATTAAATTTTCTAACTAAAAATGGCACTAATCTATTTTCGGATAAAAATTGATATTTTAACAGAAAATAAATATTTTCTGACAGATTATTATTTAGCAATCAACTCTTCTTGGTTATTATTTATACGCTTAATTTTTATATTAAAAATTGTACAGTTCCATTTCGTATAAAAAACTTTTTTGAGTTGTAGTTATAACCTTTTTGTTGAATATAGGCCTATATTATATTTTTGAAGATTTTAAGAACAAAATGGGAAGATAACACAAAAAAAAAATTATCAACGAGATGGTATAATTTTTGACAGAGTAATTAATTTCTAACAAACAAAAAGGCATATTTTTATCAAAAACAAAATCCTCAACCAACAGAGAATAATCTTTACCCAAACAGTTTCATACTTAACTATAATAGATACAATTTTCAATAAGCTTTTAAACCAAAATTGCAAATTTCCAAAAAAAAACGCGTAAGATCTTAAATAAAAAATATTAATTTTTACCCAAAATGTTAATTTTAAACCAAACTTTTAAATATTATGTTCAAGTAATAGAATTTTTAATCCAATAGACAAATTTTGAAAATAACAGTTAAATTTTAAACTAGTAACGACAGATTTTTATCTGAAAATAAAAAAGGTAAATTTTGCATTTAAAAAATTCATTTTTAAATAAACAAAAAAAGGAATTTGAAGACAATACAACCCCAGAAGAAGAGGAGCTTCATACAACTATGATAGAACCTCACTTTCAGGTAAGTTCGTTTAATTATCTAAATATTAATCATTTCACTTATTCAGAAAGAAATATAGTTCCATACCAGAAGCGGTCTTTGGAATCACTTTTTTTTGTTTAAAAAGTCGCTTGAAAGAAACATAATCAATATTGCGTAAATTCAAGAGAATTTAAACTGCGTTTAATTTAAAAAATAATTATCTCTGACATCATAAATCATCTGCTCACTATATGTGCTCATATATACGTATACTACATATCCAAATCTTCATTAGTATTGCTGTATTAAAACTTCCCCCTCAATAATTTTTTCCTACATTTAAAAAAAATGAGGTTCCTTTATCCTAAGGTCTTAGCGCTAGTCGCTTTTTTAAATTTTATTGGTAAGCGTTGTAAAATTGCATCTTCATACCAAATAACGAGAAACCATGCGAAAACTTGGAATAGAGTAAAGATAGAGTTTTTAGAATGCTTATAAAAACCATTTTTTAGATAAACAAGAGTGTTTCGAATGATGTATCTGGAATTTTAATCGCGTGATATGTCACAAAAATTAAGGCACAATGTATCAGAAAAAAAGTATCTAATGAATTATTATTTACTTTAAACCGGTAAATCTTTGACCAAATTGGTCTCAGCATCTGATGCACGCTCCTTGTTATTTTATTAAAATTATGGATTAAAAATTATTCCATTGCTATTTGTTCTTATAAAATTAAGTTTGCATACGAGATCCCAACGCTCGCACCAACATGGAGAAGCTCCTTCAAGCCAACCAGTGTCATCATCCGATGAATCAGATTTGGGTAAGTTAGTTTTTCATTAAGTATATTGTTCTCTTAACGCAATTCAGAAAAAAATAACTCAGTACAGTTACGTTACTCAAGGAACTAACTTTCCAGTTCCATTAAAGGATGTACACTATGTACAATCAATCTCAAAAGTCGCTAATCTTTAAAATGATCTACATAATCAAAAAAAAAAGATATATTATTTATTTACGGAAATCTAAGCGAAAACTTTTAAGTGTACTTCAGAGAAAAAATCTGGTTAAAATTGTTTATTTAACAGTAGTCATTTAGAGTTTTAGATTTTGCCTTCTATTTTAGGAAAGGTTACAATTATTTATTCCTAATGTTCAAGGCTGCATTTTATGCTTTTAAGAATTCTCTAAAATTCTAGTTAGGTGGTCTTAATTAAAATTCAAACTGTGATTGTTTATAACAATAATAACTGTATTATTTCTAAATTAGTGTTATTTAAATAAAATCAACTTAAATAGGGATTATGAGAATCCTTTAAAGAATAAAATGCGGCATTCGCAATTAGGATTAAATATAAATTCTAACTTTTTCCTGAGGCGAAAGAAAAATCTAAACCTTTATGTAACTACGCTTTTTCATAAAATAGTTTAAATAAAAATTATTTTAATTTAGACTGGTTAAATGAATGAAATATTTGATTTGTGGCTAATGCCAGTGGTAGTGTTTATTCTAAGATGTTATCAAAATGAAGTGTTTCAAAACAGATCTGTAGCCTTATCAAATCATAGTTTAATTCCTAACAAAAGTTTTGGGAGCTGGAAAAACACTATATTTTTTAAATGTCAATATACTGTAACCAGCGGGTTACGTCACTGAGCCTGGGTGCAGGCAACCGTAGGAACTCCTGGGATGATCCACACAAAATTGCATCATCTTAGGTGCATCCGAAGAGCGCAAACTCCGAAATCTCCCACGATGCACTTTTCCATGCAT
>JAAAKG020017238.1:0-20550 GCA_010014905.2 Druon quercuslanigerum
CTTTAAACAACTACAAGTGATCTTGAGGACGAGACACTGAAGTATAATTATACGATCAAACGAACTTACCTTAGTGATGTTCGATCGTAATTATACGATGTGTTTCGTCCGAATAGATCACTCCCTCCCTGCCCATTTTGTTCTTTTTTGGGTTGCATTTACCCATCCGTGATCTATTCGATTCTGGCGATATTTCGTCATTAAAATTAATGAAGATCGGGGCATGGTAGTGGATGGAGCCTCCGTATGGCGGCAAAATATGAATTTCTTAAATTATTATCCTTTAAAATTTGTGGTCATAACCGATCAGCTGACGCTACTACAAGTAATCTATTCGGAGGAGACACATCGTATAATTACGATCGAACTTCACTAAGGTAAGTTCGTTTGATCGTATAATTTTACTGCAATTTGTGGCGTTTTGCCATGAATCTAATTTCTTTATATTTAATGTAGATGCAATTAAGGCGAAAAATTTTGGTAACTAAAATGTTATTGTAGTTTATAACAAACTTGTAGATATTTTTTGGTTAAAAAACTTTTGTCTTTTAATTTTGTTCGTATCTTCTGTCGGGTTTCCAAACTTTTTTTTAAATTTTCAATCCTATTTTTTACGATTGAAAGAAAATCTATTCGTCCTATGTGAAAAAGATTAATAATAAATTTATAGATCTTTTTGGGGTGGAAAACTTTAGTCTCTTAATTTTAGTTGGTACCTTGTGTGGTTTTTCGAAAAATTTAATTTTTTAATTTTGTATGTTATTTTTTACGATTAAAACAAAATCTGAGTGTTCTATCCAAAATTAATCATGACAAATTTGAAAGAGTTTTTGCTATTTTTTCTAAGGGCAAGGTTTGTTGCTTGAAAATTGAGTAATAAAAACTTTGTATCTTTTTAGTAGGGAAATATATTTTTAATGATTGAATTTTTTTCATGTGTATATGCATAAAATTATTCTTGAAAAAATTGATTATTTTCCAATCTCAAAATACAAAAACTTTGTAGATATTATCAGGGCGCACAATTTTATTTAATTCATTTTTTTGGATCTTGCATAGATTGGCCGTAAAATGGAATTTTTGAGTTTTCGTTATTTTTTGTACGACCAAAATTTGAATTTTCAAATTTTCGACAAAATTCACAAATTTCTCACTATAATCTTGTCGCGCTTTAAAAAATAAACGTTTTTCTTCTCTGGATTTTTTTCATATCATGTGTTGTTTGGCTTAAAATGTTCATTTTGGTTTATGGCCCGGCCAGGGAAAAATAAAAATTTCGTGTCACCCCCCCCCCCAATTCAAAATTCTCACATTTTCTTTTTGCATACGTTTGTACTGTTTTTTCAATTAATATTTTCGATTGTAACCTCTTGGTTGCCAGGCTAGGGGAAAATCAAAATTTCGTTCCTTCCCCCCGAAATTCAAATTTCTCACACATTCTTTTTGCATACGTTTGTACTGTATGTTTAATTAATATTTTCGTTTGTACCCTCTTGGTTGCCCAGCTAGGGGGAAAATCAAATTTTTTTAGTCATCCCTCCGAAATTAAAATTTCTCACATTTTCTTTTTGCATATGTTTGTACGTCGTTTGTACTGTTTGTTCAATTAATATTTTCGTTTGTACCCGTTTGTTGCCCGGCTAGGGGAAAATTAACATTTCGTGTCATCCGTCCGAAATTCAAATTTCTCACATTTTCTATTTACACTCATTTTACAAGAGAGCAGACCACTCTGCCAGCGGCAAGCTCGCTGCCCGATGGTGCTGGTTGCCCACTGAGCTATCGGCAGCGTGACATGCTTTCTTGTAAATTGGATATTTCCGCCAATTTTGAATGGATCAAATTGAAAATTTCCATAAATCTTCCTTTAATAATGTGAAATACATGTTTCACTGGAAGTTGTTTTAACTCTAAAGTTACCTCGATACTTTTTATCGGTGAATCTGAAAAACGAGGTTACCGGTCGGTTTCAATGTGCAATTAAATATTATTAAACAATAAAGAATTTTCAGTTTTTATTTAGTTTGTAGTCATTGCTAGGGTATAATTAGTGTGTTAATCAATGTTTCAAACATTTCTGATAATATTTGTCCAACATACGATGATTTATTATTTTTAAAGTAATTGAATTTTTTGCCGATTTTTTTTTCATTTTTTCGAGATTATTATTAAAAATATTCATCTGATAAAAAACATAAAATAGAAACAAGTTCCGCGCCATTATTCTTTACAAGCCAAATTTTCGTCACCCGAGACGTTTGGACAATATTTTCACAGGATTTCGAGCGCTGGGCGAGTTTCTCGAACCATAACCACAATTGTCCTTCCTGGTTTAAAAAATTTAAAAAATGTGACGTAAGATTCATAATTAGCGATCGTCAAAAGGCCCGGGTACTAATTTTCACAAACGTTTATAAAATTTTCAAGTTCAAACATTTATACATTTTTCAATTTTTTCAACTTTGAATTATGAAAATCTGACCTCAAATTCAGAAACAAACCCTTAAATAATTATCCCGAGGTACAGATATTTACAAACGTTTGTAAATTCTCTAAGTTTATATTGGATCGGTCATTTTCGAATTTTAAAAATCGGACTCAAGATTCATATTTTTAACTTCACAAATTCGGCAGCGAATTCATATTCAGTGTACCAAATTTCATTATTTTTCATTGTGATTTTCAGTCAATATATAAAAACATTACATTCAAAAAAGTATTATGAGTTTAAAGAAAGTTCACGAAATATTTTTCTTGCTCGTTTTTAAATATCTCTTTATAAAAAAAAGCCTTCCTAAGGGGCTGACCTTTTTCAAAATTTAAAGTTTATAAGCTATTTTAGAGAAAAAGTTGTACGTGCCTCATTATCATAATTATATGAACTTTTAACAAATATGCTGGGATTTGCTACTGCCTGCGCAACGTGTGGTAAACTCCTAGTTTTAAAATAAAATTATTATAGAGGGTAAAATACTGTTTAAATAATCCAAATATAATAAATCCAGCCTGAATTATTTTCTCCTACTCCTTTAAGTTTCATTTCATACCCATAAGTTACGTAACTTGTTGAAAATTAAATTTAATACCTTTTTGTTGAAAGCTACTTGAAATGGGCGAATGCTTTTGTGAACTTTTTTTCTGGCCCCCTCCAAACATTTGGAAATTTAGGTACCATATTTTCACTAGTTGTTTAAATTAAAGAAACAATCTAGAGTACTATTAAACCAAGAATACCAAATCGGATAAATTTTTTTTTTTTTATTGGTTTGGCTTGATTAATATTTAATCATTATAACTACTCATTCGTCTTTAGATGCTGCTATACAGTTGTTATTGATTGAAAAATATAAAATATACACTGGAACCTGAATTTCCGTAAACTGGATTTCGGTAACGTGATTTATGCGTTTCTAGAATCGACGGCCTCCGCATTTTGGCGATAATAGGAACTGTGGGGCCAAAAGAGCGGATGTGTTCAGTCAGGCGTGACAAATCGCTCAAGGGTCAAACTAAGCGCGTTAGTTGCAACAGGTTGCATCATGCCTCCAAACCCAAACGAAATCGTGCATGCGACCCTGCCGATTTACTTTCAGAGTCCCTGGACCTGTGTAGCTGGCCATGCCCGAAACCATGAATAAATCCAGGTTCAAGTGTACTACTAATACTCTTTAGCGGAATAATATTTTTCTCAAATTATAATTTATAATCAGGCTATTAACACGCTGTCGTTCTTTAAAATTTTTCTTTATATTACCCTGGTCAACAAAATGTTACTAATGTTACTCATGTCCAATGAGATATATTATTATTGAATAATTTTTTCGATGCCTGATCAGATCTGGTCTCTATTTGCTTCCATGCGTTCTTATACAAGCAACTTAACTTTTTTACGGAAAATCTATAATTTTAGAGCAAAATTATATGGATAATATAAGGATATGTTTTTTGTTTAGAGTGAAACATTAGTTCGCTGTATTTATTAATACTGACTCGAATGACTGCAACAAAATAAGTATAGCTCTAATGGTTTTTCAAATAATCGGAAAAACGTGCAAACATCTGTTAATAATATGGTTTTATATTATACACTGTTCGACGGTAACGCAATACCCAGAACGATACATTTTTTTACTAATGGTAACGGTAACGTTAAATTACCAAAAATTGTAATGGTATTTATACTGAATTATATATTATGATAATCAATCAGGAGACATATTTTCTTTTAGTGAAGAAGGAAACCAATCCAAAATAATTATTTTAAAAGCGAAGAATATCTTCTGCTTTCTATTGGAATGGATATAGATTTTGTATAAGGTCATATTTATAATATAATGACATATTTAAATTTTTTTCGGATTTTTTGGATTTTCATAGAAAAAACTTAAATATTTTCAAAATTCTAAGAAAAAAATACAGAAGGTTTTCTGCAACACCACACATTTTTTTCTTTTTTCCATATTAAAAAAATGTTGCTAATTTAATAAGGAAGGTATCTTATAAGTAAAACTCACCAAAATCCGTGAAGAAAAATCGAATATAAACTATACAATTGAAAACAAAAATTAGTGATTTTTGGAATAACAGATGCGAAGGTTCAAATATCCGTAACTTTGTTACATTTTTTCTCAAATCGAACTTAAAAACAACATTTTCATTGCTGAGAGATTCTGCGAGTTGAAGTATAGAACCAGAATTTGCCCAAATATTTGCCAATTATTTCAACAAAATTTAAAATAATTTGTCTACTAACTAAGCTCAGTATGAAAGATTATAGAATGACAATGAGACTGCAAAAACTTAATGTCAAATTATGAATTAATTATATTTTATAGAGAAAAAAGCGAAAAGAGACGTAACGAATGTTTCTGTACGTTCCTTTTTGTTTATTTGGACATAAAACTTCAGAAAAAGAGAATTTTAACATTTTGTCTCTCAATGGCTGCAATACTTTTTAGTAAATTTTCATACATAGCATAGTTTGCAGGTAAAATATATTAAATTTACAGAAAGAATTGGCAAATATTAGAAAATAATCAATTTCGTTCGAATCCCTGCGTATGAGTGGTGAAAATTTTTGAAAGATAGTTTTATAAAGAGAAAAAGAAGCTTCGAAATATATAAAATTTGTTAATTTAAAAACACTGTTAATTACAAACATATTCTATGCCAATTTTGTGATTTATAATTGATAATAGTGTAAAATAAAAACAGATTATTCATGTATGATTCTTGGTGTAAACAAAATAAACAGAAATTCTGTGCAAATGTTCTAATTTAGAATATTGATAATAGAGAACAACGAAAACAATTTACAGATTATTATTGAAAAGTTCTTGATTAAACCACATAAATTGAAGTACATAATTTTTTAATCAAAAAAATTTTTTAATAAAAAATTGTAGTACAATGTAAAGTTTTTTGGAATTAAAAATAAATTAATACAAATTTTATACAAAACAAGTATCTCCAAATTTTTCAGTAATTATAACAGCGTTTTTTTACGTTTTTTACGTAACTTAAGTTAAACTTGATCGTACGCTTAGGGAATTTGCCTTCCAACCGTGTTGCCTGGAAACATACATACAGGAAAAAATTGTTCCTTTTTTACGCATACAATCTTAGAATTTAAAAAGGTACAAAGCGTTCAATTTTTTTCAGTTCTATCTGAAACCATGACGTTGATTTTTAAATAGTAATTTTAAATAATCAAATTATTATTCAAGTTTACAAAATTCTAATCTCATTTATTTCAATAGGGAGCTTATAAAAGACGCCAAGTTGACATTTTACATGATAACAATTCTTGTTTTGAAGAGATAAAAAAAATTTTGAAGTAATTGATTCGAAATTTATATATTTTTTAAGGCTTGTAAGCTTTAAGGCCTCAAATTATTTTTAGCGTTGAAGAATTTTAATACTAAAAAAAAGCCAAATTCAGGACCCCTCACTTCTTAAAGAAAAAACAAAAAAAAACGGGATGTTGGCCTCCTTTTTCAAGTGCCAACTTTCACCTGTTCCCAGAACGAGGTCGACGTTAGGAAAAATCTGAAAAAATGACAAATGAAGGGCGTAAGTGCCAAAAACCGAATTTTACCAGAAGAACAAAACTGTCTAACTATCACGCAATTAATTTCAAACAATAAAATGCGAAATTGGTTCGAAGTACTATTATAGGCTTTATTGAACCGTGAAAACCTTTGATAAAGGAAAGAGCGCTTTAACAGTTGCGTAACTGCTTTACTTTCTTTTAAATTTAGAAAAGAATAAGAAAGCAGCCCCAAAAACAAAAATATGAACACGCAAATAGTTGAATAACTTTTTTTTTAATTATAAAAAACCAGAAAGTATTTTTGAGCTATTGCTAATCTCTACTAAATAGTGAAAACGACAGGCAAAAATATGGTATTGCTTTATAAAAAATAATACAAAACATGGATTTTGCACAATTTTCAAGTCGAACTGGATGAAAATATTCTACAAAAATATGAGAGATTAAAAAAATTATCTGAGGCCAATAAAACACATCTCTGAAATTTGGCACTTAGGCCCGTATGCAGTTCGCCCCTTTAAATATTATTTTAACAATCTTTAATGCGATACATTTTTCACAATTCTGAAATATTTAGTAATTCATTTTTATGGGGATTTCTTTTAAAATAATTTTTCTTAAGAACAAAATGAATATAGGAAGCCGTATAATGATTTTATCCTAAATTTATTTATTAAACTACACTCGCATCACAAAACTGAAAACTACCTTCACTTCCTTTGAAGATACAGCATTTGTAAGTAAATCCCCGTAAAAAGTATATTATTGAATATTTCAGAATTTAAAAAAAATGTATTGCATTAGAAAATGTTGAAAGAATATCTGTAAATTTTTGCTGATTTTTCCTAACCTCGAACTCGCTCTGGGCCGCGAAAAAACCCTGCTTTTTGGAACACTTTTACCTCTGACTATTAACAAAACATTTTTAGTATGTAAGTGATCATGTGTCCTTTTTTCACAATTTTTTATTTAGGATTTTCAATCTTGTAATAAATATATGTATGTATTTTTTAAATTTGAAGAGATTCTTGAATTGCATACAGAAAAGGAGAATAAAAATATCTAGGTAGTTCAATTAAAACAATAACAAATACATATATTTCTCGAAATGTGATACACAAACTTTTCATGGTGGTCATTTTCACATCGCTTTGTTTACGGTTGTGTTACGGTTCGGTTATCAGCGACTACAAATTTGCACAGCTTTCGTACGAGTCGCGAGTCGATTAAAGAATCGTTAATTGACGCGCGAACATGCGACTGATTAATTAAAGAAAAAAATATTTCTAAGTCCTAAGCGAAAGTCAAAAAGGTAAAAACGTGCGCGCGTCGAAAGCTGAAAATTGTATTTGTAATTACAAGGATGAATATAAAACGCGATTGATGAGCGAAGCACAATATAAATATTACAATTTCTCGCCTTAAAAGTCAAACCTCACAACCAACGGTCGACCGATCGATCGATGATTCTAATTTGATTCTGCTCTTTGGTGAAAAATAAGATCAGCAGAAAGAAAATACGAAAAATATCCAAAAGCGAAAACGATGCCTTACTAAATGATTTTTTGTCGACTCCACGTTCTTTTTCAATAGAACAAAATAAACATCTAAAAACTTAAAAAAAAAGATAAGACCACCGTGGCCTTGCATTCAAGAACAAGGTTGGTTATTTTTTTTTAATTCTCGATTCGCAGCCACTAACATTATATTTTTAACAGCTTCAGTGGTCGAGAATTGACTTACACAGGTGCGCACGTTCTTGCATCTTTTTTATTTATTTTTTTTCTACTACTTGCACTATCCCTTTTTCGACCTGGTGACGTTTTCTGCCCACGGAAAATCCCACGAGTTCTCTCCTAAGACTTTTAGTATTTGATCATATCCTATAGTTAAAAAATAACTAGAATTGCTTGTGTGACCGTCACCGTGTAGGATAACTTATTTATCTTAACGAACCGATAAGAAGGGGTGATGCAAATGGAATTCTAAATTTCATCAATGAGAGAGAAATTCCGTGTCTTTATTTTATTATTGTACAATTAATCTTGATTCTATTCCTTTCAATTTGAAGTGACGACAATATAAAATTGAATTCTTCCAATGCCTTTGAGAGAAACAGAAAGTTTAGAGAAATAATTTCACTGAATTCGGCTCTCGGACGAAATTATTAATTTAGTCTCGTTCGATAATTTTTTATTTTAATCCCATTTAATTTTCCCGATTTTACCGGACATTCTGAAAAATCACATGAATTGTTTCGCGAGCAGATAACGTCCCGATTTTTCCGGGGCTCTGTCTATTCATTGTTCTTATATTTCTAATAATCGAAAAACAGGTTCTTTTAATCTACATATTGTCCTTTTCTCTCTCTCTCGCTCGCTCTCTCTTTCACTCTCGTTTTAAAATATTTATGTAGATTTTTATAATTTTTTTTTTCTTAATGGAATTGAAAATTTCAATAATGTCCAAAAATTACAAATATATATTTATAAATAGTATGAAGTATTATTAAATAGTTTTTTTTAAACTTTGTTCAATGTAGAATATATAAACGGTATAAAAAGTCGTATTTTTGTGTGTAGAAAATACCTTTGTTAGTAGGACCAGAATTATTAAATTCACAATTCAGATTTGGAAATATTTATCTTTTTATTATAGATAATTATAGAGGGTGTATCGAACATAATAAAATAACATTAAAAGAGCTTAAAGTAGGAATGATAAAAATTATCAACAACAAAATACAACAAAATTTGGGTTAAAACAAAAATTGAAATCTTTTTAAAACTTTGATATAAAATTTCAAATATGAAAAATAATTTAAAATTTCAAAATGAAATCCTTCTTTTCACCTTATTTACATGAGTTTAAAGCCTAAAAAAATTACATTCTTGAACAATAATGTAGATATAATAATTACTTAGAACTATTTAAGTTCGATGCGTAAACATGGGAAAACTTTATAACTGAAAAGTAGATAATTTGATAATCATCCTGCGCTCAAAGCTAAATTGGGATTTAATAATTTCAAAATAAGAATTTTATAATTTAGGTGTAAACATTTATATTTCTTAAAGTCTCAAACTTGACACAATTTCGAAATTTCAATAAATATCATAAATTTAGTTTTAACAGCTTCAAGAATCTAATGCAGCAAAATTTTAGAATTTTTATACAGGAAAATGTCATAATTTGAAATACTTTCCTGTGTTCCAATTAAAATTATTTAACACTCTAAATATAAAAACATCTCCCTGATATATCCATATATTCCAAGTAAGGATGCAAATAATAAATTACATGTCAGAACTCAACTCCTTTAAAAAAATTAAAAGTTTAACTAAAAACCTCGTACGATATAAATGCTTAAATAAATAACCCACTTCATTCAAAACCTGACTGTGAAAAAAATTTAGAGTCCTCTTTTCGACGGCTTGGTCTCTTAAATGGACTTTATTACAAATTTGGCAGTGCATGAAAATTCATTGAAAAGGCCATGAGAATTTTTGTCTCCGAAATATGAATCATTGACGAAATATAAAAAAAGTAGAGAAAGAGAAATCGAAAGTGAGAAGGAGAGAGACATACAGCATCAAGAGAATAACGAACTTGTACAATCCATAGCATCGCCTGGGCATTAGTAGTCATTAATATTTGTACGCGATCTAACGCACTTCAGCAGCAATTTGCACTCATTAAATCGCTTGTGCTTCCAAAGGCTCGAAAAAAGAAGACCCATCAAATTCTAAAGATTCTCTAAAAATTCTAAACATGCTTTTAGCCAAGAATATTTTCAGCCAGAAGTGTATAAATGATAAAAGTTTCCACTCCTGGCTGATTTCCCGCTTTATTTGAAGCAACTTTGTCAATAGGGCACAAAATTCTTAAACAGAAATTATGAGGGAACACTGATTGATACAATCGCGAAATTTACAAATGTAATTGATGATAATAAAATGTTGTAGATTAGTTAATAATTAATTAATCAAGACTGATCTTTGTTCACAATAGCGCTTTAAATTGAATTTCTCCATGACTTACGACTTAATTCCTTGATTTCCAAAGGAAAATTTAATACATTACTATAATACAAATTTCGCAGGAGTTTGTTTTTTTGTCTCTTTATCTCGAGCCTGGATATCATGTGTGTAGGGCTATTAAACTCGTATGTTAATGTGTATATAGAGATGTTTATGCGAGTTCTATAGAGTATACAGTATACACGCCGGTCTTTTGCTCTTCAGTGTTGGTTTGTGTATGTATATAGAATCTATCTGTAAATACGCGTGAAAGTATCTCCCGTAGGCGCAGATACAATTAAACAATATATCTTTTTTCTCTGTCTAGTATTGTTCATACTATATGATATATCGATATCATTTATAATTTTATATTTATATATAATCTAACTATACATATAACTATGTACAAGTGAGGAGGGGGTGTGGTAAGGCAAGGAAAGGAAGGGGTGGAAGGAAAGGAAAGAGGAGAGACGAGAGGAAGGCGATAGCGATAAGGATTTTTGAAATTTGCAAAAAAGTAGGTAAATAAAAATTAGGTCGCTGCATTTTTTATCCTCTATCGTTCTTCACTCTTCTTCATCGTCCGCCTCTTCTTCTCTAAGCTCTTCCGACTCTGCACCTTAGTCTTCTTCTGGGACTGTTTCTCCTTTCTGCCCGAAAAGTTCAGCTTTTTTCAAAAACTTTTCGCAAATGTTCTCTTTTTATGTCGAAAATTTTCTTCTTTTTTCTTATTCCAAAAAACTTGTCGTATTCCAAATAGTTTCCTCCCCTTTTCTTAATTAAAAAGGCTGCCTTCTTCTGCTTTCATGTGTTTTTTGGGGGATTTTCGCCTTTTTCTACGCAGCAGTTTCGTATGATGACTACAGGTGCGACGAGAAAGAGTCGACGAAGAGCAAGTGCAGAAAACCTATCCCGGTTAAACGTCCGTGTATTTGCTCAGCTTATCGCGAAGCAACATGTTCTCGTTCTTTAACCGGTCCAGCTCCTGCCGCAGGCCCATGTTCTGCAAGCAAATCGAAAGGAGGAATTAAAAAATCGCTTATGACTGCTTCTCTCGATTTCTTCCTTTCTCCGGTGTAACCTCTGAAGAAAGAGAGAAATCGAGATCAAGTAGCTGGGTCTGAAAGTACATCGGAAAGTACAAAGATGCAGTCGGGACAACATTATTTTTAATTACTCTAATCTCTTTAATAAAAGGAATTGTCTCTTTTATTTTTTCTTCTTCTTAATTTTAATAAGTATACATGTTACTTCGAGAATTTTTAAATATTGCCCGTAATAAATTCAAAGTAGTTCTATACACTTAAACGCGAAATAAAAAGTGTTTACTTAGAAAGTCAGAAACTGCCTATTGCATTTTAGAACATTTGAGTTTAGGGGAGCTAAAATGGGAAAGTATTCAAATATGAAACATTTAAAATTCGAAAGTATTTTAATTTAAGGGTTACAATTGAACAAATTAGAATTACAATTTTCAAATCTTAAAAGAAAAATCTTAAAGTACAGAATATTTTATATTTTGAAAAAGAAAAATGGGAAAAGTTTTAATACGGTGCATTTCATAGTCGAAAGTTTTTAAATGGAAAGCTATCAAAACTTTAAAGAGTATTTCAGATTTGAAAGTATTCAATTTAAAAAAAATTTAGAACAAAACAAATAGTCAACCATTGTATATTATATTATTGAATATTAGGACAGTTAAACATAAAACTTAAAATTTAATAAAAATTTTTTCAACTTAATTTTTAAATTCAAACTTAAAATAATTTCAAGTTTGAAGACTTAATATCAGATTAACTTTGGAAAGTTTTAATTTTTTCATTCAACAGAAGCAGATGATACAGCTGTTAATCTTTAGATTGATATTTAAAATTGACAATAACAGCCCATCGATTATTGAAATTTTAGAAGGGAAACTTAAGTGTAAATAATAAAAAATACTTTAAGTCATAATTATTTATTAACATTTAGTTATTTGCATATTTGCCTTTTGTTCGCCCGCTTTAGGCAAAATTTGTACCGTCAAATAGGGCAATTTTGGACATGAGGGGTAAATTTGGACATTCCTAAATTGATAGTTTAAATGTCTTAAGGGGGCTTTAATCAGAATATAGAACCAGTTACGGTTTTACTCAGGCTTTAAATTCTTCTTGATTTTGGTTAAAAATCCCTTAAGTAATTTTAACTACCAATTGAGGAATGCCCGAATTTACCTCACATATCCAAAATTACCTCATTTGAAGGTACATATTATTTTGTATAAAATCATTTCCATATAAACGTGACGATTAAAATTGAAAAGAAACTTTCAGCTATTATCCTTCAATTAAAAAGTGAAAAATGAAAAACCTTTTTATAGATAGGATTTTAAAATTCCTATTGAAAAAATATGAACTTTTTTAAATTAGTAAACATCACATTAATATTTAAAAATTATTTCAGGCTTTTAAGGTTAAATTTTTCCATATTTAAAATATGAATGTATTTAAATTGGAAGATTGGGAAAATTAATTTTTTCATAATCCCTATTCTAGAAGCAGTAATTTCAAAGCAACAAACTTTGTAAACTTTTCAACATGAGAATGTACAAAATAAAAGCATTTGAAATTAAAAACTAAAATTCAAAACAATAAAACTAAAAAATATTAAAATTTATAATAGATAAACTTGAATACTATACTAATAAGTTGTTTTTTGCTTTATAACATTAAAAAACATACCTTGTTTTATGTTTAAAAAATCAAAGAAGAATCTCAGCAAAATTTAATTTAATCATACGAGGAAAGAGAAATAGGAAAAGAGAAATTTTGCCGCACCCAATTTATCATGTTCTTTCTGGTTTACTAGATTAATTTTTCTTTGCTTTTGTGTATTAATCACTAGCAAATCTGAGTGGTTAGAGAGGTATAAAATTTTTAACAGTTGTAATAAAAAAGGAAAAACCGAAACTAATACAAAATAAAAGGTTTCACATGTAATTTCAAAGATTATTTTAAATCAAAATGTTTCTTTATCCTTTAGATAAGTAAAACAGGTGCTCGCATTCCTGACTTTTTTCATTTATGCAGACAGTTTACGTTTCCTGTATTCTTTACGACTAATTTTAGATCCAAAAGAAAGAATTGCTAGACCCAGTTTAGAGACAAATATAGTTTTCTTCATTTTTTGCATTTATACCTTACTTCGAGTCTAGTTGAAGATACTTTCACATCCGTTTTTATTTTTGTTTGTTTCCCGATTTTGCTAACGATATTTGAAAACTAAAACGCTACAATAATACTTAATCTATTTTAGAAAAATAGTTTTTTTTTGGCACGGGTGTAACTGAGCTTTCTCCTTTTAATACGTTTTAGCTGATAATTATTTAGTCCACTTTGATTTCAAAAGTGTGCGGAATAGATGCAAGGTTAGCAATAGTCATCCAGACTATATAAAAATAATGATGTTAAAAGGTCATATTTATTTAAAAGATTATCCTTATTTTAAAAGAACGTTTTTATTTTAAGGACTGCTGAAAAAATACGTACCGTATTAAGGGGTTAAAATAATGTTAAATTTACATACGCATACTATATAGTACTATAGATTGTGTGACATTCACGAAAAAACTTCTCTCCAAGTTTGAGCCAAAACGGTTAATATTAAGCCGTGACACAAAGGTCTGGAAAATCCCATGAGACTAACATGATAAAATTGATGTTTTTTCGGAAAAATTTGATTCGCATCTCCACGTTTAAACTTAGCCTGCTGGAGATTATTAGAATTTATGGTGGAGCCTCTCGTAAATAATTTCTGCTGTTTTACTTTGAATTTTAACACACTTTATCCCCCCTTATCGAGCCCAAAAAATGCCCCGAAATCTCAAATTGACAATTTTGCACAAATGACACATATCAGCTCTCTTTTACATATTTTTGTAATTATTATTTTTATTCGACAAACGAATTCTAACAATTTTAAAAATAATGTTCAATTGTTTAAATCATTTTAATTTGTTTCAATAGTTTTTCTCATACCTCATTGGAAAGACCTTTTTACGTTTAATGGGACTTAGTCCTTGATAGAAAAACTGATCTTTGTTTCACGAATTTATTTATTTTTTAAACAATTAATATCTATGTTATTCGGATATTTCTATACCCTATTCTTTAGAACAATCGTATTGGTTTAAATACTGTTTTTTTGTTTAAACAATTTTATTCTGAAACAAATGTTTGAAATTGATATTTTTTTTAATTAATGCAGTCATTTGTTATTAGTACGTGCAACATTTTTTATAAATTCGTAAGATAATTAATATTTGTTTAAATAATTTGTTTATATTGAGCATGAAAATTTAAAGAAGGAAAATTTATGAAAAAACAGCTTACTTTCAGTTTGCAGAGGACGAATACTCGAAAGTCTGTGGGGTACATTTAAAGGAAAAAATTACTGAAATAATTTCAGAAATTCAAAATTGAATCTTTTACTGAATGAAATCTTTCTGAAAAAACTTACTTTTTATGACCAATGCAAACATTTTTCTAAAACCTAACAAAAATCAGACTTTTTTTCGAATTTCCATGAAAAAGTACAATTTATCTTGAATACATTGTTTAAATAATCAGATCGTAGTTCCAGCATTCAATTTTGCACGTAAAATTGAAAAATTACTGCATTAATTACAGAACAAAAGAAATTTTATACATTTATTTCAGAACAAAATTATTCTAATATAAAAAGACTACTAACCAATTACTATTAACCAAATAAAAAAACTCGAGTTTTTTTATCTCTTTTTACGAAAAAGTTACATGTAAGAAACTAAAAAAACTAAAAAAAACTAAAAAACTAAATGTGTGTAACTTTACCGAAAAATTTTCAGGTTTAATTTTTGAGGCATTTTTAAGGCTTGATAAGGGGGGTAATTCAGAGGAAATTATTCATCGGTGGCTCTTAAAATGCTGATGATTTCCCGCAACCTAAGTTTAAATCAAGAAACGTGAATCATATTTTTCCGAAAACAAAAATATTATTTTGCCGACCCTTTGCCGATCATAATCTTAACTGATTTGGCTCAAATCTGAAATAATAATAATAGAAACTGGCTTTTATTTATATTTCAATATTTATTTAATTTTAATTTTATCTCGCCTGAACATAATAA
The DNA here is from genome assembly GCA_010014905.2 of Druon quercuslanigerum. Lineage (NCBI taxonomy): Eukaryota > Metazoa > Arthropoda > Insecta > Hymenoptera > Cynipidae > Druon > Druon quercuslanigerum. The sequence goes on from JAAAKG020017238.1 coordinate 15,221, forward strand.
TAAACAATATATAAATATTCATTTGAATGAAAAAAATGAGAATTTCCTACAACATAATTTTCTTTGTGTAAAATTGGCAAAGGTTGCAGAAAATAATTGTTTCATATGACAAAAAATAAATATTTTTGCAGGGTTTAAAAAAACTTATACATCAATTGCAATAAAAACTATTGGAATGGAAATAAAATTGGCATAAAATGCCGGCCACAAGAATCGAGCATAGTCTACCCGGTTACAAGCTCGGAGTGCTGCCGCCTGATCTAACGGGGGGATCGAAGACTTCCACATCGCGGTCCGTGTAACTTGCATGGATTTTTAAAAGGGATTCTTCTCGAGAAAGACTGGGTGAAGTATAAATTCAAACAAAATTACGAAGGTTTTAAATTCCCCTTGTAAGCCAGGCAATAAACGTTAATTGAACCAATAAACGCTTTCTTTATCAGAAGAGAATGTTACAAATTAATAGAATATTAAAATGACTAGAGATTTACTTCTTTTTCGAGGAAACCAGCCCTAAGGGCTATTTGATTTTCCTTCATACGTCTTGCGTCCCTTGATCGCTTCGCAGCCATGTTGTTCTTCCTACGACGCGCCCAGTATTTGTCGTCCTTCAGGTCATCCGGAACAAACTGAAATCACGCAAAAAAATCAATAATAAAATAAAGTCAAACGCAAAATTTAATCATTAATCCAGACTTAATTAAGAAGAACGGATCCTTTATTGGCCCTCTTGAATCTGACTTGAAAGTTTACAATGAGAGATTGCAAGAGAACTCATATCAGTCTATATTTTGTCTAATAAATGCATTTTATGATGAATGATTTGTTTTTAATTCTATCAGATGATGTGTACACTTCGAATAAAAATAGAATATTAGAAAGAAGTGAGCTAAAAGAAGAAAAAAAAACATTTCTGAAGATTAAGAGTGATCAGGATTTTGACTTTTAAATTGTTAGTGGTTTAAAATTATAATTTAAATACAAACTATGGACACCGCGATTAATAATCATTTAATTTTGTTTTCAGATCAAGTTTTCTGTCAAAATGTTAATATAAAAAGTAAATTACTTTACTAAATATTATTACATAACACTAATGTTTAAATGTCTCTTTCTCGATTACTTTCTTTTAACTACTTACTGAATGAAAAATAGGGGGAACGAACCTCACTACAGTAAATAATACAACCTACAGCAGATAATCATTAATTAAGAGTACAAATACAAGAAAACATATTAATTGAAATTTATTAAAGCGTATAGTGTCTTCATTATTAATTAAATTAAATAATTTTACATACATTAGTATTTTTAATCAATGATAGTCCACTGCAGGTTGCAGTATTCATTGTAGGTAGGTTTTCCCTAAATATTTTACTGGTGTAGGAATTAAGCCGTTTGTCATTCATTACAATGATTAAACATACATTTATTTAAGTATTATATCTCGTTTAAATCATAAAATTTCGAAATTAGAAAAAAAATTTGAAATAAAAAAACTCACCTGCTTCCGCGATTTCTTGATCATCGGCTGGGGTTTGAGTTCTTCGTCAGAGAAGGCGCGAGTCCGAGGATCGAAATCTCGCCCCGATGACGCCATCGAGAGCGCTACAAGAGACAAGCCATATTGTATTCGTAACGAGTCCTCGGAATCTGTTGCTCGTAGGGGAATTCGTAACGAATATGTTAGTTTCTATTAAAATAACTATAGGTTTCTATCCTCAACGTGCCCGACACAGATTCTGAGAAGCCGGTAGTTAATTTTTCTATTAAATCTGATTCTACTCATTAAAAAAAATAATAATAAACAAACCCATAACAAATTGTTCATATCTGTGCCAAACTAGATTAGTAGCAGCGGTACAACGGAAATTTTCAGTTTTTCTGCCGATGAAACATTTGGATTTTTAGTGAAAAATATGCGAGATGTGGGGAAAATCGACAGTGAACGTAGTTTTCCTTGAAGAGTTCTACGAAAAATTCTTGTGAGACATTTTTCGATATTTCGAACCATGTTTAGAGAATTCCCAAAAATATGAATTTATTCCTGAATATATATTTTTTTGATTTCTTATGCATGTGTTCTATTAACTTCAAAAATCTAACAGGAAGATTATAATATCTTTATTACTTTGAAAAATATCTGATTAAAAAAAATTTGATTTATTGGCCCTCGATGCTAAGACATTTTTAAGTTTCCAAAATCACATATATCAATTTTTATGCCTTCCTATCAATTGCAGTTTAATTTAAGTGTACCGTTGCTACTAGATTCGGACTCAGAACCTCTAACAAAAAAACAGGGACACTTATCTATATTAAAATTTACATCGAATATGAAAAAAAACACAATTATTCTGAAACTTAATCTCATTATTACTTTTTTAAAAAGTGAAATTGATCAATAATCATTAATAATAAAAAAGAAGTTAAAAATATCTCTAGATTAACAATTTTCACGAACATTTTAATTGTTTTTTGCATATTTCTTTTTTAAATATGCTTTTTTACTCCATAATAAGAATCAGCCCTTTTAAATGCCCATGAAGCAGGGCTAAAGTTCTTTCTTAGTCTTTAGGGAGTAAAGAGTAACGTCAGAGGCAAATAATGAAAATCATTAAACGGTTGATCGCACTGACACATTTTTTGACAGATTGGACCAACTCGAAGCGATACGTTAGCGTAAATTACTATAAATGACTGAAAACTGTTAAATACTTTGAATTTTTGGTAATTTATAAATTTACTATAAATTTCAAAAATTTCCATAATTACAAAAATGTTCCACAATTTATAATAAAAGAATAATAAATACTAAAAAATGCATCCCTTTGGTGCAAAATTATCTTTACGAAGTAAAGACTTTTTTCATGAGAAATAGAAACATTGGTCTAGATAGGAGAAGGGGTGATTTGGAAGTTACCCCCACGTGTTTCCCAGCCTTACCCTCCAATTCCATTTTGCCCCATCTTTCATTAAATTTTGGGATACCTTTTTCTTCTCCCTTCCCTCAAATTCTATTTCACCCTATTACAACTTTCTCTTATTTTTGGAATTGTTTTTTGTATTATCCAAAATTTTTATTTTTAATCCAGATCTGTTAAAAGTGATGTAATGGATTTGTAAAAAATTGCCTCCATACCAGAACCACGACAAAAACTCGTGAATTCGGAAAAGTCGCGATTGTAGACTAATACCAGATATTTTTTTAAATATTATGGTTGCAATGGTAACAATATATACTTTATTGATGTGAGGGGTTGGTCACTCTTGAAATATGGTGCGCAAGTCTTCATCACATTATCACATTAATCAAATATTATATTTCCCTGAGTGGAAAATGGGATATCTACATCGAAGTAGATTTGGTATCAGAATAATTGTATTTATTTTTGGACAGTGTTATCATGTTTTGGAAAATATTAATTAAGCAAAACATTACAAAATAATAACGTCCTAATTCTAATAACCTTTTGCAAATGAACCGACCCTGAAGTACCTTTTAACAAAGTTTAATATTTGATTTTTGATTTGCTTCTTTAGAACTTTGATTTTAAATTTGGAGAACATCAGGATCGGTATCGTGGCGACCGGTATTGATCAGGAAAACGAAAGGTGAAGATGGACTCACTGGAGTCTGCCGGTGATGGCGGGTTCAAGGTGTCTGGCGAACAGCACTCGCTGGGCGATGGTGATCTCTCGCGTTTGGTCACAGGTTCCAGGTGAAGACCCGCTGGTCCCTGATGACCCGTTACGTCGGTGCTGTTGATCTTGTGAAGTTGGCCGCCCTGCATCGTACCCTGCCCACCACCAGCCACACCGTCCACCGGGATGCCATTTTCGGATAAAAATTCATCCAGGTCCACATACTATTACATAATTTAAAAAAATTGTATAGGCGCTTTCAAGATTCACTACCTTATTCAGAGTTTATTTAATTTAACGAAGTGGTAGCAAAAACCTAGACATTTTTAATAGTTCATCAAAGATTTAAAATTTTAATTTAAATTATAATCTGAATTGAATTTCTGTTCACAACGTAATTTTTAAGACTCGTTTTTGCATTCTACTTATTTAGTTGGAAGCAAAATTCTGGAGAAAAAACCTGAATTTCGGTTCGAATATGAACTTGAAAGAACTTTTTTTTTCAGAGTTCCAGGGAATAATTAAATTAGTGTATAGTCATTTACACTAGTTTCTATTTTCCAGAATATAATACAGTAGTAACAAGAATTTTAATTTTCTCGTAGTTCCAGAAACCGATTTTCAATTTCATTACAATTTCAGTTTCACAATTTAACTTGTTAAAATATTTGATTAATTCAATTATTAAATTCCTGAATGATTTAGACCGAATCCACTTCAAATCAGGAAGCCAGGACAACTTCAAGACACAGACTCATTGGTCTCTTAAATATGTTGCTTTTCAAAGCAAGTAAGATATAAATATAAATAATAAACCTTTATGACTTTTGAATTTTCTAACTCTGATACAATTAATTATAAAATTTAGAAATCCGCCAACAAATTAACAAAATATTGAAAATTAAAAGATGGCGCGAGTTTTTCTAAAAAAATTAAATGTCGATTTTCTCAACAAAAAAAATCAGTTCTAAACAAATTCTCGTGATCACAAAAATTGTATGGCTTGAATTAAACATGACAAAACAGGATGAAATAAAAAGTTCGTAGTTTAATAAAATCTATAACTTTCCCTGCTTTCAAAATTCAACCCGAATGATAAAGTTGAATTTAAAAAAAAACATTTTATTTATTAAAAAAATTCGTGCTTATAAAAAAAGTAAAAATTCTGTAAATTTTATGCCGAACAAACCATTTTTGTAAAAACGAGAATTTTTTAAATTGTATTTTTTCTTGTAAAATGTTTTTGTTCATATAGTTTTGTGAATGAGCGAAGCATTTTCTTGGAATTTAGTCAAATCTATCTACTGCAAGAAAATGGGAAAACATACTTTTTTGGAACAAAAATTAAATTCGGCATTCAAAAAAGAAAGTATAATGTCGTCTTATTTCCTTTTAAAAAAACATATTTAAGTGGCTAAGGATTTTGTTACTTGAAGTGCCTGCCTGCTTTGAAATGGATTCGGACAGCATTTTCTCTAGTGCATACACGGAGAAAAATGGATGTTTAAATGTAGATGTTGAAAGGGTAAGATTGTCCCACCTAACATCCAGATATTCGTGCCAAATATCTACTATCTTTTTCAGATGTTAGGTGTAAAAATATTTGTGTGTTAAACTGAAACACATTCAGATGTTAAAATCGTCCGAGCGCATGCGCATCACGCATTGGACTTGCACGACTATAT
>JAAAKG020017249.1:0-20548 GCA_010014905.2 Druon quercuslanigerum
ATTTTAGTGTTTTTTAGTGAAATTTCGAGATTTCACCCTTAAAGAACAGACTGAAGATATTATCCGATTTCAAAATTCCAAAGTGCGCTGAGTTTCGGATTGGACTGGGCCACTTTTGCGCACCCAGGCGTTTCCTGGACGCACAATGTTGGTTTTTCGCCCCAGCCTAATGCTTACGTGCACCGCCATGATGATGCCAGAATCACTAGCTCCGAGCGACGCGTGAGCGATGTCGCAAAAAATGCCAGAATTGAAGCTAAATTGAAGCTAAACTTCCAAGAGGAAGAATAAAGGATCGCTTATGGAGCAGGCATAGCAGATTATTGGTGAGTAAAGATTTCATTGTTCAAATCGTTCTTTACCTTTCAAAGGCTTTTTCTCGAAACCACGTTTTTCGAATTGACCGGCATGATATCTCAAAAATAGTTTGACAGATTGCTTTAAAATTTGTAGGGTAGATTCAGCACACATGTACGCACGGCCTGAACTAGGATAATTAAAAAATTCCATAACGTTTTTTTTTCGTAAGAAAATAATCGAAAAAAATCATGATATTTGAAAAAAAAAATCAAAACCGTGTCAATTACTCAATTTTTAATATTTTTCAAATATCCTCGTTCAAGCCGTGTCCACAGCTTCACAGATTAAAATGCCGTTTGGTTTTTTGATTTCAGATACGCCGTTCGCCCGGAATCATGCCGGCCATGGACTCACTTTTTGTTGACATGGGTGTCTCCGGAGTAGCGCCACACGCATTATAATAAAGATTTTGTTTCTAAACTTGCACAATTTACAGGTGAAATGTTAACAAATATATAGTGAAAACTTCAAAGTTGTATATTGTTATCGTTCGTAACAAAAAAATCATAAAAAAAGGTCAAAAAACGGGCCGTCACACGAGGTGACCCCCTTAAGATCTTGTTCACGTGTGTTTGAATATTTTTGTAAGTTAGCCCCCTGCATCAGTGAACTGAAAATGTCCTGAATATTGGCCAGCACCGGTGGTTCACGAGGCTTAGATTCAATGAAATGTACGGGGCGAAACGTAATTATTTAACTTTTTAAGAATATAAACTATTTTATCTAATTTTCTTTAACTAGTCGTTCATCAAGAAAGTTTGAAATATATTTAAAGCAATATTTAATGCGAAACAATGTTTAATGCTTGAATTATGGAGGTAAATTCGAGTATTCTTTTGGCGGAAAGTTCAAATCATGATTCTGATATTTCCATTTAAATAATGATAATAATATTTATTGTCAATAATTAATTAAAAAAGCATGTGAATATTTTTGTATTATTATTATTTATTCATAATTGATTAACATTCAAATATTAATTATAATTAAAAAACAAACACTGCGAGAATTAAGTAAAAAATTATATATGGGCTAAAAATGAGTTATTGTCAAACTTGATTATCGGATTTGATTGTCGTAATTTTGGTTTCTAATAGAAATGAATATTAAAAAAAAACATGTACATCATTTTCATCAATTAACAATAATGTTAGAATAGTTACATAATATTCAACTTTAATAATAACAATGAATATTAATATCATTACTTTATATGAAACATCGATTTGAAATTCCTGCTTTAAATGAAAGCGAATTTACGTCTAATACTCGATCATTTTACCTTTTTATGTAGTAAGTATTAATTTAGAAAATATTTAAAACTTCCTAGATCAATGTCTCGTAAAGAATATTTGATCAAATAGCTTTTATTGGGAGAAAATGGAATTTGTACATTGTTCCCTATGCATTTTTTAAATTCAGGCCTCGTGAACTATCTGCGCTCCTATCCGGCTGTTGGGCATATTCAAATCTCAAACGCTTGTATTCCGTGTACTGTGAGCAATGAGCCCTAGGACTGTTTAAAGCGAAAACCAAATATTTAAGTTTCTTATGAGTCACGCAGTCACTTGAATTCTTCTGAAGACATTTGATGTCACGTGAATTCTCGCGAATGCACATGCAGTCAAATGAATTCACGTGAAGTCACTTGAATTCTCCTAAAGTCTCTTGAATTTTCCTGAAGTTACTTGAAAATTGTTCTGTAACTCCCCAGTAAGAAACTCAGCACTTAAGGAAGAAAAAACAATCAGATTAACCATTTTAATTCTATGAAAGATGCAGCCACACTTCAAAAGTGTTGTGTTCTAATTTTCGAATGTGCTCTCTAAAATGAAAATGTAAATGTTTATTTAGCTCACCTTGTTTACAAATTATTTTTATTTAACTTTGCTCATACATTTAAAGACGGTCCTATGAGTGCAATAAGGGCAAGTTAGTTAGTTTTAAAACGGCAGAAAACCCCTCAGGAGCTCCCCTGATACTCAAGCTATAAAGCTTATTGTACTGCACCCTTAACTATTAGCTCTTTGTCTGCAACGCATTTTGCCAACTGATCCGCCTTTTCATTGCCCTTGATCCCTGTGTTACTATGGACCAATATGAGCACGAACCCTATCGCCGCTGGGGACGTAGTGCTCATTGCTCCCATGAAACACCTAAACGCTAGCGTTTGTAATCGTCGCAGCCTGTCCTGCATCTTCTTATGTTCCGAGCGTGGTAATCAGACCACGGCTGTATGAAGGGGCCTTGGTTTAAGGACAGCAGAGTATTTAACCAAAACAAAGTATTTAAACAAATCTGACAAAATTAGCCACCTGCCACAGTATACAGGAGTGGCAACTGTCGCTACTTTATAATTTCTCGTTAAAATGACCAGGCTGGTCTTTTTCGAATTTACCTCAATGCAACATGGAGCGTAGTTTCTATCAAGCTGTCTGCCTGAAAAGCAAGCTGCCCTTTGTGTTGTGGGGAGACTAGAATCTACGTACGTTGAGCTGCTGGGCCGGAAATGCTTTGCAGGAGTGTAACCCTCCTTTCCAGGTTGAAGGATGAAGGCCACTCTACCATCCTTCCATGCCGATAGCACGCGTTTTAAAGCAATGCTTGCACTAGATAATTTCACCAGTGTAGGGGTGACGAAATACATGCCTTTTTGTAAAAGCTCTAGATAGATTCGATCCGCCTCTAGTGATTTAATGGGACAGAAGGACCCTATGATCCATTCCACATTTTTTGTCAACAACCTTGGCAGTGAAATTTCAATCGATTTCGGTTTAACTGAAACCCCGGGAAATGAACTTTTATCAGGTGATTTAGTTGTTTCTTCATCTTCAGCAAACTCGCCATTCTCGAGTCTTATTAGTCCGAGGCGAACGTCCAGGTTTTTCTCCAGGATTTTGTAGAGCCTCGCTGTTTCCAGAATGTCTTTCGATTCCTTCAAGAAACTCCTCTAATCTTCCTGTTCATATTTTTTCATATTTTTATTGTATTAAATTTAATTCTTATAAGAGTCCCAAAATGTATTTCTGGGGTTTCTGATCTTAGAAACCGCCGAAATAAGGAACGTTTGATTAGTTGAACGACATCAAAAGAACTCTGTAGGGTTCTCGAATTTGTGCGATGACACAGGCCTTCAAACATAAATTTTCTTGTACCACACAAGCTGATTCTGAAGGTTTTCGGGATGCGGCAAGAAATAATACGTTACTTTATTGCTACTATCTACGAGTTACATGATTTGAATTGAGTGTCCTAAGAAAAGATTACATACGATTTACGCGGTGCATGTTAACTCGTACACTGACTAGTCACACACACAAACTGATTGCATGTCTAGTAATCACCGTCAAACTTATATTCGCTATAATTCGAAACATAGGGCACACTAGATGTGCGATTGCATCACGAAACATACAAAAATAAATTAATGCTTATTGTAGAATAGGATCCTCCCGCTATGATAAGTAGTCTTGAAATAATTAGAAAACCCTAAAATGCATTTAACATTATATTGTTACTAAATTCTGTACTGCAGCTCGTTATTAAAATTTACATATAACAAATATTAACAAAAAATACACTTCGAATTTCTTATCCCCCGAAATGAGATGCAGAAGGCGGAATGAAATACCAAGCACTTTCATGGGTGGCGAATTGAATCTGCAAATTTAAATCTTTACGTAGATTTAAAAGACAATTACGCAATTCTCTATCAGCTCCCTGAAATGTTGTACCCTTATCACTGTACATTTGAGCTGATAATCCACGACGATTTGATAACCGGTGGTAAGCTGCTAGAAAAGCTTCACATGAGTCTTTCGAAACAAGTTCTAAATGAATGGCTAGAGTCACAAAGCAGACGAATAGGGCTACGTAGCGCTTGTAACTTTTATGCCTTCTCCCCGGTGATACGCGTACGTTGAAAGGACCCGCATAGTCAACCCCAGTATGCGAAACAGGGCGACTTAGCGTGGTCCGAGAATTCGGAACACTACCCATAAGCTGTTGTGAAAGATTATCTCGCTGACATACACATGAAACACAGACATAAATTAATTTCTTGACTAGTGTACGAGCTTCCAAAACCCAGAATCCCTGGCGTGACGTGAGTAAAGTAAGTTGTATCGCCAGGCACTGATCTGATGTGAGCGTGATGAACAATAGGCTCACTTATTCGATGATGCAGTAGAATAATAGGATGCTTTTCATAGTAATTAATTGGGGCATTATATAAACTTTCTCACATACACAGTACACCAGATGCATCTAAAAATGGGCTTAATGTTTTTAAAGACGAGATTTGTTTCATGTTATTGCCATGTTGAAGTGCGTACAGCTCAGGTTCGAAGAACTCCTTTTGAATTCGACGGACCCAACACAAAGAAGCTTGCTGAATTTTGTCTGCCGAGAAAGCCAATGTGTCTTACCGGAAAGTAGACTTCGGCAAACCTACCCATCCAAATCATGAGGGCTGTGAAAATTCGACGTCAATAGGCGGTCACTCTCAACAATTTTGACCAAGACGAAAATGATAAGTACGAGTTCAAATGATGATGACGGCATGATGAGTAGCTCACTTACTCCACTTAAGGTCAAGATCTGAAGACAAAACAGGCCGTAACTCAGGCCAACTTGAGGAATGTTTGATCAGCCACTGTGGACTATGCCACCATAAGAGATGATCATTTACTTCTTCTGGTAAGAGACCCCTGCAAGCGCTATCAGCGGGATTATCCTTAGTGGGAACATGTCTCCACTTAGCGTTTGGGACAAGCTTATGAATGTGAGCCACTCAATTAGATACAAATGTACGCCAAGTCGATGGATGCATGGTTAGCCAAGCTAACACCACTGAGACATCAGTGTGACAGTAAAGTGGGATACTTCCTAATGCCATTGTTGAAATTAAAAAATGCAGAGTCTTAGCTAATAATTCAGCTTCGCATAAATCAAGTCTAAGTATGGTCACATTTCTATCCACCTCAATAATACGGAGATATACGATTGCACCATAAGCTCTGCTCGAAGCGTCAACAAATCCATGCAGCTCACATCCTAGATTGTCAGTGCTTTGTCCAGTCCATTGCGGTATCTGGATTATCTGAAGTTGTGTAAGACCCTTATAATATTTTGACCAATAGTCCTCCAAATCAGGAGGTAATAACTCATCCCAGTGCAGCTTTTGAAACCATAGTCGGAGAATCCATAGGTCGGCACTCAACCTTAAATCGAAAAACATCAGATGCAGGATCTCATTGGAAACCTAAAACTTTCAGTGTAATATCCTCATCCATAAGACAATCAAACGGTCTCTCATTATTTTCAGAGGGACAGGCTTACCACAATAATTTATTATTACTTGCCCATTTTCTTAAGTGAAAACAATCCTTTTCGAAAAGATGAATGACTTGCATTCTTAATATTCGAGCTTCGTCAATTTCATCAGAATCTAAAAGAACATCATCTTCATAAACATCATTTTTAAGAACTGATTTTGCTGCAGGAAAATTAGAACCTTCATCATTTGCTAACTATTTTATTACTCTGCTAGCGATGTAAGGAGAGAAACAATAATCTGCCGAAACATTTTCTCTACGTTGGCGAGAAAAACAAAGCGATGGAACAGCCAGCGTATTATAACAGAGACCGAATCGGTGAAAATTTTAGGCTCGATATGAAGATGCGAATTCACGGATGTGATATTGATATCGGCCAAAAAATCTGCGTATTGAGAAAAAAAAAAGCTGAATCCTTGAGCAAGCGAGCTCTATTTAAGGAATTTCCAATATCTATCTGAGGGCCATTCTTAAAGGGCAATGTTACCATGTACCTTCCCGATGATAAGCGTTGATGAGTCGAAACAAAATTCTGTTCCCAATTCATCTCATACGCAGTCAAAAAGGATCTGGATGTGGGTTTCTCCATTTCCCAGAACCTAATCAAGTCGTGGTCAAGGACTTCCTCGGTTATGCTTTGATGCGCTTTTACTGGCAAAGGCCAGCTGATGTTTAATTTAAGATGAGAACATCCATCCAAAGATGGTATCCTACGCTGTAGGAGAGCCTAACGTTCCTTGTTTAAGTCCTGGTAAGAGACATGATCCAAATATATCCGCTCCTAAAATGATGTGTATAGCTTCTGAGCCAAATAGATCAGAGACTGCTAACGAACGTTCTTTTCATTCTATTTTAACTCCTCCCCCCGGCCTTATAGGTGGATTGTAAGACGTTAAATGTAATAATATTAGTGCCTGCATAAATATCAGTTCGATTGTACCCATCTTTGGTCAAAGTAATACTTGAGCTAACTTTTTTGGGGTACCTATCATCTCACCTCCCACGCCGTAAACTAAAGCATTAACCCTTTGATACTGCGGATTCAGAATTTTTACCAATCTTTTGGGTACAAAACAACATTTCGAGCCCTGATAAATAAAAACTCTAAATGCATAAATCCGGCCATTATCAGTTCGTACGTTTACTACCGCGGTCGCGAGCAAAGTAGAGTATGAAAGATCGTGTTTATTATTTAAAAAATAAACAGTAGCGTCATTGAGATTCATATGACGGGCTCCCTATATACATAGCGGAGGGTTATTCGAAATTTCTTTTATTACTACGCTCGAATTACTAGTTCCGGCCACTGGAAAACTGATTGCGATAGGGTTAGCAGAAGTCAACGCCGTCGCTGTCGCGATATAACTGGAATTAGATTTACATTCAATATGTAGCAACGATATAATATGTAGTTTACGATAGCACTTACCGCAATTATACTTGCTAGAACAGTTGTCCTGTTTATGACCTGGTGTCAGACAATTGGAAGAACAGTGATGTCGCAAAACAAGTTCTTTGCGTTGATCAATAGAGAGTTTTCTAAATTGTTTGCATTTAAATAAATGATGACTCTTTTTGCACATTAAACATTTAGAGTTGATTGAGGTATTGTGACCTTTAACTGACTGCGCTTTATTATTCTCACCCTTTGCCGTGAGATTAAATTTTGATATCTGAATCGCTTCTAAAGTGCGAATGCGTATTGTTAACAAATCATCTAATTTCAGCATCAGATTCCAAATGCGTCTCCCACTCCTTCAAAGATGACATATGCAATTTAAACACGGTCCAAAAAACCATGATATCGCCCCAATGCTAAGTTGGTCACTTTAAATTCTTTAAATTCTTAATTCCGCTACAGTATTCTTAGAAACATTTGGAATAGATGCGATTGCTTGAAAATGAGCATTAATCAAAGCACACTTATTGTCGTAACGTTTTTTAATAGTATCCCAAGCCGTAGTGAAATTTGCATCGGTTACTGTTACATGTTTTATCATATGGCTAGCGTCACCTGCCAAAGAAATTTTCAGATAGTGTAAACGTGAGACATTAGATTCTCTTATTATTGAGAAAACAGCGTGATTTTAGGTAGCCTGAGAATCCTAGTATCTCGTCGTAATACGTTTTCTCGCAATGACTGGTTACGTATTGACCTTTTAGATACGAAAGGATGCAATTTTTTATTTAAATAATCAAAAGCTGCGATACACGCTTCCTCAATATGTAGGAATTGAATTTTGGTTAAATACTCTATTGAAGTTTTCTCAGCCGGTTTAAAGAGCGATCTTCCCTGTAAATCTGATTCTAAACATCGTTGCCATTTTTGATTTATTAAATCCAAAAGACCTCTGACAGTTGTTTCATTTCGTTTATCGAAAGCGAGCTTCTTAAAATTAATTTCCGTTCGCAAAACAGCTTCGTGTAACGTGATAAGCTTGGTACCTAGTTTCCATTTTTTCCATAAGATCCAAATAATTATTACAATTCGTAGATACTAGCAGTCATAAGGATAAAAATAAAATGACAAAATGCTATTTATCTGAAGTGAAAATATTTAGCACTGATGTTGTTAAATATACAAGCTAAATATCATTTTAAGAAGCCGAAAAGCCAGTAAATTGAGTGTACGAATTTAGTATTATAACATTAATACTGATGCTGTCATGAAAACATAAATATGGCAGTATAAGCAGATCAACATTATGGGTTTATTTCAATTATAATAAGACTTCCTTAGCGTAATGCAAAAGAGACAGAGACTCCGATGAACGCGAGGTTGTACACCTGTAAGACTTGCCTTGTAGCGAAATTTCGGTTGAGATAGCGAGATTCACTCGCATCAATTCTGCATACGACCACGAAGAAGTAGAAAGATAGCTAGTGACGGATGATTGGACTGGAACTGACAGTAGTATAAATCGATGGGCCCTCAAGTGATGAAAATAGCGAAAGCCTTTTTTGACAACGTTCCCTGAAGCGGGAGCGAGAAAGGATGAGTTAAGTAGAAGTCATTAGACAAAGTTCGACAATGGGCACTGTCGTGGCCTTGCTTTGACTATCCTTTTCCAATGCACCCTCGAACATTATTTCATTGCAAGAGAAGGAAATGGGGATGACAAACTTTTGGAATTTGGAGGCAAGAAATAATACGAAAACTTTATTGCTACTTTCTACGAGTTACACTGTTTTAATTTATTGTGCTAAGAAAAGTTCACGTGATAGAACTTTTTATTTTTACTAATTACCTTACTTAGGTTTGAACAACTTAGTACACATAAACTGATTACATGTCTAGTAATCATTTGCAAATTTATACTCGCTCTTATTCCAAATAAATGCAAGTTTTCGCAGTTTGTATGTATTTAATCTCTCCCTTTAACGGATTTAGGGGCCTCCGTTTCCTTTATAATTATTAAATTAAGTGTCCTAATTAATTTGTTCTCCTCCAAAATTCCAAAGCGTCACTTTCACCTCCCCAACTTGTCCTTTCGCTCCTGCCGTTCTTGGCTTCATTCCTTTTTTTCTTCTGTAAACACCAACGCTTCTCTAAACTTCGATGCCTTATTTGCCAAACTCTCGATTCTTCTAGTTGTTCGTCCCTGATATTACTCTCCTTATTATTACCTCAATAAATTTACTTTTTTCTGCCCGCGCCCTCCGATTGGTCAGCCATTTTCTTATATTTTCCTGCTAGGTCACATCTTTCATTCAAGACAAATCTTTGAAATTATTTTGGAGCTTGTTTTTTTAACTTTTACAGCGAATATCTCCAACAGATTTTTTGATTAAAATATTGGAACCTGAATCACTTCTGGGCGTTCTTAGAATACATCCCCATTAGGGTGGTCCTTATTTTGTGATTTTGGATTTTTCTTTTTCTCATTCACCTATCTTGTTTGAATGATCAAAAAAATGATCACTAAATTTGAGCGATATCGTTTAATATTAAGATGTGGCTTAAAGCACTCAAAGTTTCTCATGCAATTAACATGGGGAAAAGTATCGTAAAATTTCAAATGTAGTTAATTTTTTTATATTTCATCGAAATCCTTTGGGTATGTATAATCATGATCTTTGGATCATATTCAAAAATTATACGTACACAAAAATTTTTTTCTTTAAAATTTACAAAATGGCGGATCTCTAAATTTGAACCAAAATTGCAATTTCCACAATTAATAACTAAATCTCGTCAACTTCTTACAACAGGCTGATTTATTTACTAGAAAGCACGTAATGACAATTAAAGTTAAAACCTAAAAAAATTAAAGATTGTTTTTCAAACTCATTATTTCTTTTTTTCTCTGTGAAAACTTTTCAGTTGTCAAATACAAGGCCATATTATTGTAAAGAAACATATTTCGTGATGCATGAAAGTCAAAATTTGGAAAAAGTCAAAATGGGGACTTACGAAATATCAAAAACTATTGTTGCAAAATGTGTGGTTGAAAGCAGATCTCGAAATGTACACTAACTTAAAAAAAAAGTGGTTTTGAGAACCACTAAATTCTTTCCGAAAATATATTTCATATTTTGTTTAAATTTGTGAAAATTACGCAACTTTCAAAAATAGCAATGAGGTGCCATTTTTACTTTATTGAAAATTTGAACATCTACTTCCAACCATACACTTTGTAACAATACAATTGATTTTTCTTCAAAATTTAAATATGTTTGGACGAAAAGCATAAAAAATACGAATTTTTGAGTAGTTCATAAGGCGGAATTTTCAATTTTTCAAAATGTTGACTTTCATACATTACGAAATATTTATTTTTACAATAATGTAGCATCTTTATGGACACCGGAAAAGCTGTCACCGAG
Source organism: Druon quercuslanigerum (assembly GCA_010014905.2). NCBI lineage: Eukaryota > Metazoa > Arthropoda > Insecta > Hymenoptera > Cynipidae > Druon > Druon quercuslanigerum. The sequence goes on from JAAAKG020017249.1 coordinate 10,524, forward strand.
AAACAATGAAATAATGAGTTTAGAAACAAATTTGGGCGACCATCTTCAATTTTTTCAACATTTTGAATTTTAATTGTCATCGCTTGCTGTCTAATAAATAAAATTGCCTCTTGTAAGAATTTGACGAGATTTTGTTATTAATTGTAAAAATTGTAATTTTTGTTCAAATTTAGGGTACATTTTTTCAATGTAGTTTAAGGTCATAATTGTACAGAGCCAAATAATTCCAATGAAATATAAGAAAATTACCAGCATTTTAAATTTTACGGTACTTTTCTCCATGTTAACTTGATGAGGAACTTTGAGTGCTTTGGGCCACATGTTAATATTAACCGATTTCGGTCAAATTTGGTGGAAATCATTTGTCTGGTCATTCAAACAAAATAGGGTGGTGCGGCCAAGGAAATTTAAAAAACAAACGACCAAAAGAAATGAGGACCACCCTAATCCCCATGCAGTTAAACGAAAAAATTAGCACAATATTCCATTTCAAGAAATCGCGATATCCGAACCTTATATATGTAAGGGTTGAAAATAAAACTCCTATTACTTAATTTTAAAACTACTTCTGAATGGGTATGTTTTCTGAGGACATCCAGGAGTGATTTTATTTTTCAGTGACTTGTGCAGAAAATTTAAGTAAAATTTATGTTACACAACATACCCCTTTAGGTGAGTCTGTAAGTTTTTGTAACGTTTTTAGATGACATAACTTAAAAGTACTAAAATGGTCATTTTTTACACTTATGAATTAAAATACCTTTCCAAGTAAAGGAGCTGGGCTAATTTAGTCAACGGATTTTTCATGATCTAATTTGTTTTTAAATAAAAAATGTATGCACTAGCAGGTCTCCAAATTTACACTTTTTTAAAAGGTCAAAAAAAGGCCGTTTGATTACGAATGTCTTGGGTAGCTTTCGAAAAATGGTAAATTTTTGTTTGAGCCATTTTTTAAAACAATTTCATTATTTATTCACAAAAACTTTATAAAATCATTTTTAACATTGCTAAGGAAAAACAAAACTTGTTTGCATTTTACACTTTTTTCGTACAACGAACCGTTTGCAATGTACAGCGTTATAGGCAAATGATTTTTTAACCAAATTGCCATATTTACACAGTGCAAATAAACAGTGTGAAAAAACAATCACCCAGATCAACCAGTTTCATATTATGGCTTCAGATTGATACGAAAGCTTTATCTAGCATTATTAATATAATTTATTGTTCATAATTTCTTTTGTTAAATTTTTCATTTTGTTTTTCCTCAGCCACGTTAAAAATGATTTTATAAAGTTTCTTGTAAATAAATAATGAAATTTAAAAAAAAATGGGTCAAATAAAAATTGACCCATGTTTCGAAAACCAACCCAAGATATTCGTAATCAAAGGTCCTTTTTTAACCTTTTAAAAAATAGTAAACTCGGGGACCTGTTACTGCATACAGAAGTGTTATTGGCTACTGGATTAGCTCAGAAATAGCAATTTTTATTTCTTATGTTTTTCAGGGTCGACTAAACGACCCCGGAATAATTTCAAGGACTTGTCTTAAATAAAAATGTTCACTGAGGGCAACCCAAAATAAATCCACACATCAATAGTTTTATTTAAAAACAAATTAGATCATGAGAAATCGCATATTTATTACAGGGGATGAATGGTGAATGGTAATTTTCTATTAATTTTGCACTCTGAATTGGAATCCGTTGACTAAATTAGCCCACCTCCTATACTTTGAAAAGTATTTCAATTCATAAGTGTAAAAAATGACCATTTTGATACTTTTAAGTCATAACATCTGTAAACGCTCTAAAAACTTACAGACTCACCTAAAGGGGTATATTGTGTAATATAAATTTTACTTAAATTTAAACGCTTAAATGCTGCTTCAATCTTTAACTAAACACATGTTACGGCATTTCCCCCCTCGCTTCAATAAGTATATTCTGAGGTGTTGATCAGATGATGCGTAATCTACCTACATTAATTGAATTTAAGGTGTTACGTGACGTGTTTAAGCGAACTGCGCAGACCCAAAAATAAAACACGAGGGTTTCAAGCGACAAGAAGCTCCAAAGAAAATTGACAAGTTCACTGCTAAGTCTAACTTTACATTAATTCTATTAAAGCCCTTTAACGAGTTCTATTTCAAACTCTATTCCTATTTCAATATCGCTTGGAGCGATATTTATTATCTCTTGGACCGAGCCTACAAATGTGTCGTCTTTAGTCCTTTTAGTACTCTTGATGAACTTCGTTATGAATTTTATATAAAAAGTATTTTGTATAATGACATTTTTGATCAGTTTATGACTTTTTCAACCAATTTAGCACTGAATTTATAATAACTTAACGTGTTCCATTGATGAATTTTTATAATTTTGATAATATGATTTTTATAATTTTTATAATATAATTTTAAAATGAATTTTTAAAGTGCAGAATTTCGTCTTAGTCAATTTATACATCTATGTATAATTATTCTTTTTTTGTTCAACTTAAAATTTTCTAAATTAGCCAGAGTTTATAAAAATACTGTAAAACAGTTTTAACTCATTTTTTACATTTATGTTTTTCAAATAATAAAATAAAAGTAGATTTTTACACCAGATCCAAAATGATGCAGGCTTGTGTAATGGCATGAATGTAGGTAGTCGTCTGCCAGCAGCTAGCGTGAGTGGTGACGTTATTTTTATTCTGTTTTATTTCTTACATCGAATTCTTTTCATCTACCCCTTCGCTGATCACAATATTTGGGTCCTCAATGCCCCTTAAAATTAGGAGACCTGCCTTCGCCTTGGCCTATAAGGAGTTTAGACAGTAAGTTAAATCAAAAAAAGTTTGAAAAAAGTGAATTTATTAGTAGAAACTGGAGAAATACAAAACCTCCTATTTTTACCTGTCAACATGGTGTTTTAAAAATAAAGGCAGAAGCATCGGATAAAATTCAAAAAACAAATTAAACCAGTAAGAAACTTAATATATATTAAATGTATAAGAGTTTAGTCTTCCTCATATTGGCTGGAGAGAGGCTGCTCAGAAAAAGTTGTAGGTCGTTTGTTGGGACGCATTGAGCTTCACAGATTCCGGGCGCTGCAACAATTAACTTGGACGTCTAAGGGAAAATTGAGTAGGGAGGTTCGGTGGGCCTTCCCGAGTCAGGAAGCTATAGGGAAGGGTGGCGCGTATCTCGATCTTACGTACGAAAGGTTGATGAAATTTCCGTCGCCTGATCTGTCAGATCGTATTGCGACCGACGGAGGGTTAAAAAGAGAAAATAAAACTGTAGGTTTTACTTTTTCGAATCTAATGAACAAAAACTAATGAAAAAATTCACGTTTGGAAGCATACGTAGAAAAATGTTTCAGTTGTTTTGGCGGAAAATTAAAATTTTAAAAAATTCTAAAATATTTCAACAAAAATGTTTAATGAGAAATTGGCTTCGCGAAAAAATGTGAATTTTTCCGTAGGTTAGGCTATCAATACTCTAATATAAAAAACTGAATCAATTCTTTATTTTTGGTACATCAGGTTGAAAAAAGTTTTAAACGTTTTCACACGAACACATGTCAACTTTATTTGTTCGGTGTTAAAATTATATTGAGTCAGTATTAAACATTGCAATTCTCTTGCTATCGAAAGGATTAATCATTGAAACAATTTAATCGTATTGGAAAAGAGTACCTAAAAGTATTAACGTTTGTATAAGCAAACATGTATTGCACATCATATATACTGCACGTAATCGAGGCGTGACCAAGGCCGGTTAAAATCGGGCGCAAAGGGGTGCTTGGCACCCGGGTGCTAACCATTTAGGGGCGCTTTGACGCCCCTACAAAAATGTATAGATTTACGAAAAGTCGCAAACATAGTTTAAATCAATTTTCTTCCCCGTAGTGGCAGTATTAGGCGAATTATTAGAGTGCTGTACCTTCTTCCCTACTGGGGCGCTGTTACGACGAAGTAGATAGTATTATTATTATTAATTTTTCGTATATAGAATTGATAGTTAGAAAGGATACTTAGATTTGATACTGTGAAGACAGGAAAATCTATTTCACTGTTTGCATACCAGGAACATAGGTTACATTTAGTAAGTAACAACCTTTTATGGGTTTAAAATTTGCACCAGAGCAGTTGAACAAAGCTTTTGAATGTGAATCAGTGTATTGTCAGAGTAGTGTTGGGTGCAATGATCGATCTAAAAGTGCAACAATTCGTAGTTTAAATAATATTATTCTCTGAATAAGGATATGGTTATCCACCGGTAACCGGTAATAATTTAATTACATACAACCAACGGCGAGAAAATTCGAGTACTCTGTGTTTGACGTGGAGAAAGTAAGTGAAGCAAAAATAGCAGCTTTGTTTTTTTCACATAAATACACAACAATATTATTTTTAGTTAATCAAACTAACTGCAATTAGATGCAATTTACAAAAAGTATGTACGTGCAAATTGCTATCATTTTCCTTCGCTCACTTTTTCAACGTCATAGCAAGAGGAATCAAATTTTATCCCCGAAATTTGGTCACTGATTATCATTTTATGGAAAATTATGTCTAATTCGGATGACTTAAAATCATCCAAAAACCCATCTGGAGCTGATTACAGAAAGCAAAAGCAAGCAAAATATGCGGCAAATCGAAGGGAAGCGGGTTTCATCAAAAAAGGTCGTTCAGAAAACACGGTTAAGTTTTCAAAATTAAAATAAAAAAATAAAAAACATTTTCGGGGAAATCCCATCAGAAAAGAGAACAGAGGATAATAAACAGGAGAAATTATGTGCAAAGTTACTAAATCCAGCAGATTGTATGAGAATAATATTAACGCATGCGCACTTTTAAACACATCTACTTTGCGAAACAATCCAATGCACGCATGAAACTCGTCCACAATCGCCTACTCCTTGTACTTTTATCACAAATAACTTTTCCTTCAGTTCAAAACATTCGATTAATGATAGTATTTTCACTTCTCCCAACTTTTCCACTTGCGGCTTGTAAGAGATATTTCTTTTTCAAAAACTATATACTATGACGAACTGCTGCCACAACGAAAACCCTTTTGGTGTACAGTTGTCGGAAATAAAAAGAAAATGAAATTCGTCCAGAAGGGGGGCAATGCCTCTTTAATTTTAATGAAACAACGAACACGCCTTTTAAATAGGAAACCGTTTTATACAATCAAAACTTACAGAAAAACAAAATGAGCGAGCTAATAAGTTTCCTCCAATAAACAGGTATTACTGCACAGATTATTTTTTTAATTATTCATTCCTCATATAGTTATAGTTTATTAATCATTTCTGAGTTATAGGTAAGTAAAGCGTTATAGCACCCGTTTAGATATGCGCTATTATATTGCTGTGAAACAACTTTCGAAACCTTACCTTATCAAAAGCCTCTCCAGGAGCATCATCAATGGTAGTGCCCAGCAAAGAAAAAGAACTAACATTTTGCACAATCGCGAGTAAGCAATGTCCTCCAGAAATTAAAAGCACGAGATATGGAAAATCCACCTGTGAATAATTCAAAGAATGTAATACATTGACGATGTTGTGTCACACGTAGTCATACTTCGTTTGGATCCGGGCACTCTGAATTACATAGATATAAATTACATATTTTCTTGATAAAAAAATATATTTTGTCCAATATGTCAGGGGCACACTGCTCTCATCAGATCACTTGATTGCATTATAAAAATACGTCCGTGACTGATGATATATACCGGGACAGCCCCGTGCAAACTATTCTAAAAATATATAATCCAACTAACCAAAAATGCCTTCGACATATCGGGCAATAACCATCTTAAACCTGTCACAACATTTAGAATATAAGTAATTATCATAAAATTGTAAAAAATAAATTAAGTTAATCTATGGCTTTAAATTTAATTTATAAAAATAATAATCCTAAACCAGAGCTGTTCAGAAGTAGACCGGTACCCATAATTTAAATATTGTTAGTGTTATTTATTGTGCTATAAAAATAAACACTATTAATTATTATGAACCATTTTTAACAAATTCTTTAAGGTTTTCAAATAAGTAATGCACGTAAATAGAAGTAAAATTATATTTTCAAGGACTTTTCAGGGAACGTTTAAATTTTATAGCGAAACGCATAAAATTAAAAATATTTAAATTTTTTCAAATTAATTTAATAATGTTTTTAAATATCCCGCCTTTTACAATGTCTTCAATCAAATTCATTTTCAAATATTTACACTATTTATCATTTATTTTCCTTATTAGATGCCATAACTACCTAAAATTTATACATCCGGCAAAAAAAAGCTTTGAGTGACACGGGACTGTTTGAAAAACATATCCACTGTCCAAGTGTTGGAGAATCAAACGAAATACTTAATTGTGAGGTTAGAAATTTTCGTTTCAGAATTTTCTTATTCCACATTGCTATAACTATTGTTAAGAAATGATAAATTTGAAATTTTTGTGGCGAAACTTGAGAACAGTTATTATATTAGAATGGAATGAATTAAGATGTATGTTTCAAATTAAATTTATATTCATAGGAACATCGGTGATGTTTCACTAACGTTTCCACGTTAGCATAATTTCTTGAAAATGATTAAACCACTGGGCATCATTTTTCAAAAAGTATTATTTTTTATGCAAATCTTCCATTTTTTATCACTATGTAATTATTTGTCTCTGATGTTAGACAGAATTTGTTAATATTTTGGAATATACCTGATGAAGGTAGCATTTCCCTACATGAAATGACATGATCCTATATAGGAACCTACATAGGAATTTTCAGTAGGGTTCGTTACCGAAACGACACTTCACGTTTTAAAAGTTGCTAACTCAAATGGCCATTGCAACAATATGGCCACGTTTAGATCTAGAATATGACCTCGACTCTGTAGTGAATTGCACACAAGTAGAACATTTGTACACTAATGTCGATCATACTAGATTGTACAACACGCCGGATGCAGCATCGATTAGCACTGAGCATGAAATTTGACTTGCGGCCATAGCACATGCCATGAATGGACATGAACTTTCATTGCTCGGGACTGCCTGGATTTTCCGCTAGATGGCGCGCTCAAGATAAATCACTGCAGTCAACCTAAAAATTACCACACCCAATCTAAATTCACTTTATTCAAATTCGGAGCAGGGAATTAGAAGTTAGGAAGCCTTTATCCCCATAAAAAGATGTAAAAACAATTTTCTAGGGTTTCAACAAAGCCGTACCTAACCTCTAAACGTAAATGTAGAGCGAATTAAACAAAATTACCGTCTTGTCGATATCCGAGTCTAGGTTAAGGGGTAGAATTAGCCGCATTTTTCTATTATTATATTCTACCATCATCCAAATATCCACAGGACTCCTGCCCAAGTTAGTGGTAAGGTTATCGTAGTATAATATTAGCAAAATGTACGTGGTCGGCGAGGAGGCTTGAACGAGAAGCAGAAGCTTAAAAGACATCACTGAAGGCGGCAACGGGCACGGATTCCAGTATCACATAACATTCGAGAAAAAGCTTCTGGGAAGCCAATAACAGACGTGAACTCACGAACGAACTCACAGTTCGCAAACAACGAAGAGATGATACGGACAGTCGACAGTCTGCCAACTATCACAGAAACAGGACGAGAGAGCGGAACGCAACCGAGAGGGCGCAGCGGTTCCACGCAAGTCACGAGAGGCAGCGCCGGTCAGCCGCGTCAGACAGAATCAACTCCAAAGAACCACGTTGTTAAGCTCCACTAACAGCGTTGGGAAGCAGTACATAACAGACTTGAACAACCCAGCATCACGACGTGGCGAGGCAACCCTGCATTGGCAAAGGGGCTATATGGCTATGTTTAGGCAGCGTTTGGGCATCCAATGGGAGTAACAGTAGCCCACGAGACAGACCCAAAAAGCAAGCAGAAGAGGTACGGAGACACGCATTGACTAAGGCAACTAAGCAAGCCTTTCCCGTTCCAACGAACCAACCAACGGCCGCGCCACTGAAATACCGGGGCCGAGTGGAAAGGAATAAAAGGAAGTACGAGGAGAGGCAAACATTGTAATTTACGTTCTAGGCTTGGGGGCACCGCCGTGGTCCACCTGGAAAAATCGGAAGTTGGAGAGGCGTCACGAGAAACGACACGCGGAGGTTGAGGAACATCCGACTCATCGCCCGACTTTAGCCTAGTTTAGGCGGGCGTCTCTCAAAGAAACCGAACGTGTGAGCACGCGACAATGCACGTCGGACGACGAAGTGCTAACACAGGTATATCGGGCGACCATTTTAAACGGTAGTAGTTCTCTGTGGAGGATCAGTCTGTCGTTTCTGTCCGCGGTGATATTAAAATGTTCTATTTGACTATTCGGTAATATGAAAATTTCCTGTGCAACTACTCGGTAATATTAAAAATTTGTAAATGACTTATCGGGAGGGTTAGATTCATAGTTTTCGGTGTTCGTGCTAACTACCTTTAGCGAATTCTCTTGTCACTCTCGTAACCACATCCCTCCTTCTATCTCGTGTTAAATAGTAGGCTGATCGACCTGCCAGTCGTGACGGAACCATGACCTACCTGGCCCCTTTAAGAAATAATCAACGAGCTTCGTAGGTTGTTCGTGGGTCAAGAGAGAATGACCCACGAAATCAGTTTAATGCGGTGTTGGTGTCGCGGTAAAAGGTAGGCAAGTGGCAGTTATTTTTTAATTGGGTATCAACCTGTGTCAAACCCAGCCAGGTCGTGGTTAACAGTGGGAACACAGACAAATGTGGAAAACCTGATTACAATTTAACGCCCAACATAGAGAGCTGTCACGAAGTGAGACAAACGTTGGAATGAGAGAGAAGAGGGGAGCTGAGAGTTCTTCGACAGACAAAAACGAGAGACAAGGAATATAGTATATCTACCTGCATTGACCATTGATTGCCATAGTTTTTCTTTACTTGTGTGCAAAGAACTCAGATAATAGATACTCGCGCGAAAAACATCAACCCTAGATAGCCGCTGATGATAAAGTGAACTGGAAAATGGGCCACGAAATTTATAGGAAACTTTAGTTAAGTTTTCGACAGTTTAAAGCAAGAACGAGTGCTTTTCAAATTTTCGGGATTTCGCGAACAATAATCGGAACTAAGTGGAAGTTCGGAAAATTTCATGAACTCAAAAAGGATTTTCGAGAATATAGATAGTGTTTCCGATAATTTTAAGGATTCAGGGGTTGTGACGGTTGGTCTTGACCCGATCAATAAAAGTTAAAGAAATATCAATAAAATAGAACATTTTTAAAAACAGAAAAATCTCATTTTCCTGGCTCGCCGACGAATCTTGAACGATCGATAATTTTGCGCATGCTAATAAGAAATGGTAGGTATAACACGGATCCCAAAGGCAGTCAAGAGATATAGAAAGAGCACTCTTATCCAGCAGCTCAGTGGGTGAGCCACGTATGATTTCAGAGCACTTTAAAGCAGGAAATATCTTCAGAAATTATGTGTAGAGAGAAAAAGCAAACTTTATTCTATGCATTTTGCGTTTGATTTTGTCACAGCTTTGCACATCATTCCATGAAGACCTCGCTGTGTAAGAAGGAACGTTTTCAAGTTCATAATATATTGGGAAATCGGTTTGAGAACGTTTTCTGGAAATAAATTTTTTCAGGTAAAATCAGTAGAGAATTTCTCTCGTAACAACTTTGCACTTTATCCTAACCGATAAAGACCAAAACCGATTAAACCAATAAAATGAATCGGAACGATAAAGACAGAATTATAAAAATTAAAATTTCGAAAATGCCCATTTTTATCAAAATAGAGAATTCTGGTTGTAACACTTTTCTTTTTTGCTTCTGATTTTTCTTTTTCAATTTAGGAACATTTTTTTTATTCTCTAGTTTTCTTTCTCAATTTAAGCAATTATGGACCTTGATAGCTACGCTCCCGAGTACCAAAGAAGCATTTTCCCCCTTATAAGTCTTACTTTCCTTGCTTTTAGTTTTAATATGTGAATGTATCGCACTTTCCTTCCCATGCG
>JAAAKG020017260.1:3837-20548 GCA_010014905.2 Druon quercuslanigerum
GCGACCCCGGGGGGGGGGGGGGGCGGGGGGGGGGGGGGGGGGGGGGGGGGGGAGCGGTCATGTAACATTTTCACTTAGCTTCCAATTCTACTTTTTCGAGTATCCCTGAATATCAGATTTTATTATATCTTATGAAAGCACCACTTTTCTCAACAGTTATTTTCTTCCGCATTTTATATCAATAAAACAATTTAAGTCTTTGGAACAGCTACCTTTAGCCAACCTTTAAAGTTTTAAAAATATTGACTTCATATTCAAAAAGAGCAGTTAAAATTGATATTAGATATGAAGATACGTAGAATTTTGAGTGAAAAAGATTTTTTTTACTTCTTAAAGGTATATAACAATTAAGGCCATTATAACAATAGATATATTTTTTATTTTACCTCGTATTCTTGTTTTCCATGTTCGACACCACCCCATGCGATGTAGCAAGCTGAATGTTGCGGGTTCACTTTTCCAGGAATAAGAGCACCCTCATGGTGTGCTCTTCCAACATACAAAGGTCCATCAAGGTCTCTTCCTCCTTCCACTGCATCGGAAGGTACCATTCCAGCAACTGATTCACGCCAAATTCCAGTGGATCCTGGAACCGAACGTTCTGAAGGCGCTGAAGGCTTAGGTGCATCAACAGCTTCAACTATAAACAATTTTAAACCATTTTTGTTGGCAAAAAAATTAGTTTTTCCCAACGCCGTGGACAGAATGCGATTTTACCCACTCCTGGATATCTCAAATCTCGTTTTTCTTCACTTTGTTGGGAAAAATATAAGCAAATATAAGTAAATATAAGTAAATATAAGTAAATATAAGTAAATACAAATATTGACTCAAACATTATATTTTAGTCCTATTTTTTCAGCCAGGTGAAACAAAAATGGCAAGTCAGACTATAATAATATTAATAAGTAAGTTCAGTTTTAACAGATTTTTTTTTGTGTAACTTTTAATGTTTTTCCTCCAAATTTTCAACCGAACACAACAAAGAAATAATAGATTAGGAAATTATTATTTGGAAAATTAGTTACAAATTCTTGGCACAATATTATTAGTAATAATACCAATTATTTACTTAGTACGATATTTTAATAGTAAAATGAAAAGCTCTGAAAGGCAAATTTTCGTGCTTTTTAATTTGCACGGAATCATTAAATGAGTGCTGATAATTTTTTGTGCCTCACACCATTCCCATGCAAAATAGTAATTTAAGCCTAAAGTCATATGCCTAAAACATAATTTACATTCTCTTTTTTAAATTCACAATCATCACAAGCACAATTCTTTCTAACTAGATCTAGGTTCCGATTTCCAGAAATATATTTTTTATTCCTTTTTCTCTAGGATTTCTGAACTATGAAAAAAATGTTATTTCAAAAAACAAAATTTTTTGATGTAAATATTAATAGGAACGGTGCCACTACTTTTAGCTCACACACTTAACAAAAAATATATTAAGTTGAAAGTTAACGAAATGGTGACCGCTTTTTTGAAAATCATAACTTTTTTCGAAAAATATGCAAGGTATGGTGTACTACAAAAAGCTTCTTTTCATTTCTTGATACTTCTCACCGTTTTTAAAAAAACCTTATTTATCAAAAGGTTCTTGGGGTAGCAAAATATCGAAAACTGAAAGAGAAACTTTTTATAGAACAAATCCCTGTTTCTCTTAAGACTTTATTTCTACATCACTTACATGTTTTGAATAAAAATAAAATTATTTTTAGACAAACGCTTATCATTTTGTTGAATTTATGCCTTTTTAATATTTTTTCGGATTTCGGAGCAATGAGAAACCCTAAATCAGTGTCCAAAAAAAATAGCAAATTAACTAAATTATTTGGAAAAAGACATTGGAATTTTGAAGATGTATCTTTATTAATAAGGTTAATAAGGTATTCAATTATATTGAAGAATATAATGGATTTAAATTAAAGTTTCTGTATCCTGTTGGATTTTCAAAACAAAATTGTTTGATAATAATCTTAAAATGTAAGAGAAACTGTTTTTTAAACTCTTCAGAACGAAGAATTTTTCTTTGAGTTTTTTCTAGACATTAACAATCATAAGGGCGTAAGTACTTGTTTTGACCTAACTTACATCTCTGTGGAACATTATGAGCCACTTAGGGCATGAGAGCATGAGGATCCTGCATATATATAATTAAGTAACAGATTGATCCATATTGATCCATTATATTTTTGAAATTGTAATAAAATGATTATATTTATTGATTCTTTTCAAACAATCCAAAGGCAGTACACCAAACTCTCGCTTTCAGTCAAGTGTCGGGGGTTGCCTTCAAATGGCCTTGGATTGATTTCGGGGGGATATAAACGTAAACAGTAAGGGCCGCCTGACTCGTTTCCAATTATATAATGTCGCAACCGCTCTCGCCCTACTCCCCTGAGAAACTGCGTGAGCCAGCAATTCTAGGAAGGCCGAGAACAGGATGACTGAAAGCGAGAGTTTGGTGTATTTTTTAATTTTTCCAGATTTAATTCAGAAAAGCAAAAAAGCTTAAAACCAAAAAAATACCTTCTTAAGCACTTAAATTGATACTTATTCTCCTTGTGCCTGATCAAGAAAATCAACTTTTTTAAATTTTCGATTAATTTTGGTTTTAATTATTTGATTAAGTCATTTTTGTTGAAAATTCAACTTTTTTTATTGAAAACTCGTCCTTTTAGATTAAAAATTCATGTTTTATGGTAGACAAGACATCGTTTTTGATCAAAAATTACCTTTTTTGTTAAAAACTCAAGTATTTGGTTGAAAATTTGTCTTTTTTCGCTAATTTATCTCTTTTGGTAGAAAATCTTTTTTAGCTAAAAACTCAACTATTGTATTGAAAATGCAACCTTTTTCGATATAACGTTTCATATTAAATTGAATATGGTATCAGCATATAGCCATATAGTCCAAAATTGATAACGTAGTTTATGAAATGCCCCTTTTTGCAAATTTTAAACATCAAATTTCAATCTACGCTAAAAATATTGAATCAAATAACTTTTTCTTCTACATACACACTTCTATTTACAAAAGGAATACCGTTTGGTATGCAAAAAATATTTTATTCTAGTATTTATTTATCAAAATGAGGTGATTGAATTTGGAGTTTAGAGCTTGGTTTGAATAGCCTTAAAAACATACAATTGCATATTTTTAAATATTTTTGGTCAGTAAGATATAATTACTTTTTGTTATTAGTGATGTATAATTGGCTTCGGGTCGGGTATCGGATTGGAAACCCGGACCGAAAACACGCAAGTCCAAGCTGTCTCGAAAACCCAGACCAGCCCGAACGTTAAACAAAAATTTATTAAATTAAAGATCATTTGGATAATTTATGGTGAGTTACCACAAATTAGAGCCAAAGTTTGCGCAAATTACCAGAAATCTAAGGAAATTTTTTCATTGAACTTTTGGGCCAGTGCTCGGATTTTCAGGCCAGCTTGCAAACCCGAAACCCGACTATAGGTCGGCTAGATCCAAAAAATACCGATCCTACCCACTTGGATTGGATTTTTTCAAACGGTAGCGCGCCCCTACTTGTAACTCATGAACCATGTCAAAATGAATTATAATAATTTATATTTATTGATTTTTTTAGAGAAACATTTATTTGCACAACCTTGTCAAAATGCCACAATCTTTAGCTTTAATGTGATGACTGTCATGTCCAACCTAAGACTGGCAAATTGTAATACTAACTACTAATTTTATTTTTTATCACTAATACGCGCTAAGAAATAAAGGAAAACAATATTATTTTAATTAATTTTCTTATTATTATTTGTTTAAAGCAAATAGTGGAGAGTTCACGACTCTCGAAATGAGCTGAATTGGGAAAATGATGAATTTTGCCTTTATCTTCTGTAGTGCAAACATGACAATGAAAATTTTTATTTTGAGACCATTGGCATTTGAGCTGCAACAAGTTGAAGACCAGTGTTTTTCTGTGGTGTAAGATATTAACAAAACAAATTATTTACCAGTAATTACTTTTTTTTGTAATAACAAAATTAAATTTTCGTTTTGTGGGACGCGTCGCTCATTGACAAGGGTTATTTTTTCAGATGGTTACCTATTTTAGGCGCTCCTTTCGCGATTTGATTGAGCTGAATAGCAGCACGAAAAAAATTTATAGTTTTTTCTTTTCTTTTGATAAAAAAGTTGTGTAACTCTATCTCAGGTGAAATCGGCATTTTTGGGACAAGCCGTACCTTTGAAAATAGTTGTTCTTGGAGGCGTTTGGTTCTTTCAGGATCCTCCCAGCATCAGATATCGGCGGGATATCCCATTTACCTCGCAGTACATCCTGGGGATATCCCAGGAGATCCTAGGGAATTGCGAATAATACCGTATACAGGGCAGAAATCTCAATATCCCTGGAATGTCCCAAGGATATCTTAGAATGTCCTGAGGATATCCCACCTTAATGTCAAAATTTTGCATGCCAAGCCAAGAATGTTCCCAAGATATCTCGATTCTATAATTTAGTATATTCATGGAAATTCAGATATGTGTGTGTATGTGTGTATCTATAAAATATCTAAAATACCTATAAAAAACAATAATAGGAATGCAGTAAACCTTAGAGATAGGGCCCCCTGATATAGTTCATCCGAGAATTGACGCCGCGCCGCAAGTAGAAGCAAAAGGAGCTGCGCAGGGTGAGCGGCGGTCGGTTATTCGTGAACAAACAAAAGCATTTTCTACGAAACTGCTTTAACTCATTTATATTATATAAACTAACGCGGTACATATTAGTTTGATTGTTCTTTACCATAAGAATTTATTTTGTCGTTGAAAAGTGCGATCTCTAAACTCCACGATTTAGAGGTTACATCAATAACAGCCAACTTGAAAAATATTTAAAAGTGACTTGTTTTTTATTGTAAATAGGCTGTTATGGGTTATGAAATTTATTCGCGTTAACAATTTTTTAATAATTATACTGAGATAGGAGTTTGAAAGAAACTGAATACTCTAGATTTGTATAAAGTGGTTTTTTGTCAAACGGCTGATTGTGAATCTTTATGCTTTCAGGCATCCTACACATTTTAATTAATATGCATTACAGAAATATTGAATTCCATTGCCAAAATTGTGTATATCCCGCAAGGGACATTAAGTGGATATCGCACGGGCGGAAATCTTGATATCCTTGGAAAATGCCATGGATATCCTGGGAGATTTTTGGAACATTTTTCAGGATATCCTATATCCTGCCGAGATATCCTAGAGATGTGCCAAAGATATCATTTTGTTTTGAAGGGATGTTCTTTTTTTACGTTTCTATATATAGCTATCTAATAGCTATAAAGTATTTTTTTGTTTAAAACAAAAATAAATGTGTAAAAATAAGACAGTTTTTTACCTCTTATAAGACTCGATTTTTGGCACTTACACCCTGATGCCCTGTGAACCTGATACATAGCACAAATTTAAAAAACCATTTTGATTCTCAGAACTATTTTGTTAATTTTCAAATTTTTAATTTTTTCCCGGATTATTAAACAATAAGAAGCTCTCATATTTCAAAGCCGGAAGGAAAAGGTTAATATGAGATAAAGTTTGACACTTTTTATTTTTTACCACAGCTTCCATGTACTCCAGACTAAAAACATATATTGATTAATAGAACATTTTGAACCTTATAATTAACAAACCTCTTATTTAAAACTAAATGTATATTTAGAATTTCTAATTTAAATTTTATAAAAAATTAAACGCCCTGAAATCATACCAATGGTTTAATTTAAAAAAGGCTTTAAAAATAAGAAGCTTCCGAGTTTGAAAGAGTTTTTAATTTAAAATTTGAATGTTTTACTGATAGGTTCCTTTATATTTTACTTCTTTAAAAATAAAATTTATCAAAGTAGAACATAGATAAAAATTAAATGCTCTAAAATTGTAAAGCCTCTAAATTGAAAGAAACCGTTTGAAAATATTCCAACTGAAAATGTCAACAAAAACTTTCTCTCTTGCAAGCCTGAGAAGTTAAAGAATTCAATTAAAAAACAAAGTGACATCAAAAATTGAAATGCTTCTGACATGAGTGCATAATTATAATAGTCAATTAACGACAAATAAAGCAACAATGAAAATGATGAAGAAAGATGGTAGATATTATAAATAACGAAAACCATTCGATGATGATTTTGTTATTGATGAAGAAAAAAAACGAAAGAAAACAACATGCCATTGCTCCTTCCCGTAGGGTTTCCCGTAGGATAGGGATGATCGAATCTGATATTCCATTTTCCAGTGGCTCCCCAAGCAGTTCTTACTCCAACCTGGGTGATTCCAAATGGATTTGGATCTTTCCATTCCAAAAGTACAGGGCCATTTTGATCCCCAGCTTTCACCAAAATATGGCCATTACGCCAACAAATTGCGAATTTTTTGTACTCGCCAGGATGCAGGAGGTTTGGTGTGTCTTTACGAACCTAACGCAAAAGCTCTCTTAGAATTCTAGTTTAGACCGCTAACAAACGCGAACTCAAGCCTGGTTCAGTAATTAAAATATCCCAGAGGTTATTTGAAAATATCAAATGTCTATTAAAATAGAAAAATTCAAATTTTTCTAGGATTTTTTAATAAGGATTTTTTTAGGTTAAAAATTAAAATTTAGCACCAAATCGGATTTTTGCGGTAAAATTAAGCTAGCATGTACAATTCTTAACCAATTTTCAGGTTCTCGGAAGATTGATTCTCTATTAAAATAATAACTTTGTGCGAGAACTATTTTTTGAAAAAGGGTTTTATTTTTTTATTTAAGGTAGTTCTCGTGCCAAAATCTAGATTCTGAAAAAATAATTCTGCTATGATTCTAAGGATCAAAATATTATAACTAAAGTTACACCAAATAAAAACATTATTTTTTATGAAAAATTCTAAAATTCACATAAATAAACATTATTATAACCATGCTTTTTGCAATTGCATTTTTTCTGACCATCGCTTCTTACCAATTTTTGAAAAATGATTGCATTTTCATAAACGACGGCTTTTTCCGGAAAAACATTCTTTACAACTCTACTGTTTACAATTTTGAAAGTCAATATTTCTATGGCTTCTTGTATGGCTCTAAATGGTTAGAACAATTTTTTGTAAAAAAAAAGCTTTAAACAAGTAATTATATTTTAAGATTATTTAACTGTTTTCAAAATTGGAAGCAGTAAAGTTTTAGATAATGCTTTCTCGGAAAAATAAACCGTCATTTATTAAAATGCAATCATTTTTCAAAAATTGGTAAGAAGGGTCGGTCAGAAAAAATTCAACTGCAAAAAACATAGTTTGTTGTGAATTTTAACATTTTTCAAGAAAATAATGTTATTTATTTGGAATGAACGACCAAAACATGAATGCTCTATAAAATTCTTCATAAAATAACGAATTCATGTTTATTGGTCAATTATTATTACAAGACATTATTATGTATTTAAATATAGCTATAATATGAAGTTAGCTATTAAACTGTTTTAAAAAACGTATTTATAAAGTACAATGAAGTTATAATCAGATTTATTACTGAAAAGTAATGTTTAGTCCATTCTAGGCTAAAATGAAAGCCCCTATCTTTCCTAATTTAATTAATAAATTAGCTTAAAATAATATGAAAATGGGTTGGGAATTGTATCCTCTAGCTAAATATGGCCGTAAAAATCCAATTTGTCACTACCATTGACAAAAATGTTTTTCAGACGATTTTGATCCTTTAATTTAAAAAGAAAAAAACAATTTCTAATTTTTGAAAAATCCTTATTGACTAACAAAAAAGGGAATGAAAATAAGGTGCGATTTTATTTTATTTACTTATTCATTTAAAGGTGATGAAATCTGACAGATTGTTGTGAAACCTGAAACTTCCGGGATAATGAAACACTCAAATTACTTTGACGTAACGACGTGTAGGTTTCATGAAAAAAGAGAATCAGAATAAGGAAGGTGGAGTAATGACAAGGTCGAGAGAATTATATAGTTTGAGATTTGTCATGATTTTTCGGGACTTAAATCTGCTAAAATCGCAACTGAGTAAAAACAGTAAAAATAAAGGGATCTTTGGAATTCAAAAGGTGAATCATTTTAAATCTATTTTTTAAAAATTAATTTTTACAGGAATTCCTTGTGCAAAACCTTCAGACTGTAACCAACTAAGCCTGAAAGGCTTTTGAGTTTTTGAATTCTTAAATTATAGTCATTGAATCATTCTCTTTTATTTCGTGAAAGTCGATTTAAACTTATTTGAAATTTATTGTTGATATTTATCTATAATAAACTGCAGTTATTGGTTAAATTACTTTATAATTAAATGTAAAATCGTGCACTAAAATTGTGTTTTAACAACTACTAAAACGTAAACCTTTTTCAGCACTTTCACAGTCTTATTAAAATCGTTGTTTAGTTTTCAAAATAAAAATTTACCTCAAAAAGTCCGTTTCTGGTCACACTTTTCCTAATTTTAGTCTTTTTTCAAATATTGACGCTAAAATAGAAATATGAGAATATTCATATTTAAATTCACACTTTGAAGATTTTGTTTATCTTCATGGATGAATAACTCGCAGGAAAAAAATGTAAAAATCCGACATTTACAGTATACATAAAGAGAGTCTTCATCTTATTCGCCTGAAAAACTTAGCATTGACCCCGTTCTTTTTTCTACCGAAATATCGGTTTTTAAAATAGCCTGAAATATTGCTATTTTGCGGTTTGACGAAACGAGGTATAGACTAAGTTCAAGTTAGGTTTTATGATTTGAATACGAGAAATTTGAATTTTTAAATATTTAGCCATAATGTCAATCTTTCCGCCTATATTGAAAATCGATATTTCAGTAGGAAAAGGCTCAGGACCAACACCAAATTTTCAGTGGAGTAAAACGAATGCCCGATTTACACATATACTGTAAATCCTAGATTTTCGCACCATTTTGACGTCATTTCTAAAATTTTAATAAGACTATAAAAGTGCTGAAAACTCCTTATATTTTAGGATTGGTTGAAATTCAATTTTCGTTTATTATTTTTTAAAAAGTTACTTTTTTGCATTTTAAATAACGGTTTAACTAAGGCGTTGAATTCGTCTAATCTGATTTAATTAAATTTTTGATTGTAGAATTCGAATTTTTCTCTATTCTATAATGCATGACATAAATGTAACATTTTTCTGTACCTTTACATACTGAAAATCCAATTTTTGAAAAAAATAGTTTTATAAGCTCATGTAATAAGAGAGTTCACAGAACACTGAATTTTATGATAAATAAGTACCAAATTTTTGTTTAATCGTGTCACAAATGACTTCGGCGAAATAGAATGGAAAGATCCTAATTATAGATTTGAAAACCTTGCATTTTGAAGAGGAAATTTCGAAACAGTAAATGAAATAATATCGAAAGCAACAATTCAAATATTTTTGATTCAACGAAAAATTAAAAGAATCAAATAAAATTAGAAGAAAAACACCTTATCTGGCTGTTTTTGATCGAATCTGATGACAGAAGCAGTGTTTTCCCAACCACCCAGCATGATTTCGTACATCGGGCTGGATTCTCCTTTTGATCTCGATAATGCCACATGAGCATTACTTTTCGCTTTCACTTCAATGATAACAGCGCCAGGGGCAGGATAGAATGTGTATTTCAGATCATTCAATGTTGTGATTGGTTGATATCCTTGGAAAATTTCAATTTCAATATCAATTAGGATTTCTATTTTATTTTCTATTCTCGTATCTATTTCAATTTTAAATTAAAGAGAAAGAGTCGAGAGTCTACATCAAAAATAAACTTTTTTTTGTATGAGTTCTGAACTACCCTTAATTATTGCAATCTATATTTTTTCTTTCGATTGTTAAAAATGGGATTTATATAAAATTGGTACATCATATCTCAAAAATGTGGATATTATCTTTTGTAATTCATATTTTGTATCATTTTTTAACATTTATATTTAAAAATACTACACAATTTTAAAAGTTTCACTTAAAAACTATTAAGTCTGGAACACACTTTCAAATATAAATGATTTCAAAAGTTTTAAATATGAAATTATTCACTTGAAAATGTTACGTTTAAAAATATTCCATTTTTTACGCTTTTAACTTCAAATTATTCGATTTTAAATATTTCATACACAATTATTAAAATTTAAAGGTTCTAAAAAAAATTTTTCAGTATCAAATAATTAAATTTTAAAACACTTCAAACTTAAAATATTCATTTTCCAAGATCTACAACTTAACCGAAAGATGTTTTTACAAAGGTCATGCCTAGGTTCCCGCCATTCAGCTGAAAAGTTAGGTTGACCGAAATTCGGTGAGCGTCGAGGTGAGTGTAGTCCAAAAATTATTGGTGAGCCTAGACACACTTTGTTCCCAAAAACTTCAAACGCCTTAAATTTGAAATTATTTAGTTTTCAACGCTTTAATTTTAAACAAGCAAACTTTGAAATACTTTAAACTTAAAATTTCCCAATTTCAAATTCAGAATAGTACAATTTTAAACTACGTACTTAAATGAAAAATTAGCCAATTTTGAATAATTAAATTTTCTATTCATTTTTTTTTCATTGGCGAAATCACTTACCACAGACGAAGGTGAATTTGTAATTGCTTGCTTCAAAACTTGTTTAATCCAAAATTATTCAATTTCAAATTAGTCAATTATGGACCACTTCGATTATGAAACTCTTAAAATAAATCGCTAAAACTTTTAAACGCTTTATCTCAATTAAAAATTCTACGAAAAAAATTTCAGATGGAAAAATACATAATTATATTTGAGGCTTATTTTGTTCAGAATGTTTTTTTTTTCTTTTTTTTTTTTGAGAGAGCTCTGTCTACAATCAATAATTTGAAGGTGTGTTTTTCGAAGTCGACCTTCCTGACAAATTGAATGCATATAACGGCGCCAGACTCAAACCTGTCTGACCTACAAGGGTAGAAAATCAATATTTGTTGCAAGGACGAAATAACTGGGAATTTTCCTAGCTTGGAATTTATATCCGCGAATAAATTCATAAATCTTAGTTTTAAAGTAGATTGAAAGTACCTGATCATCAGATTCAGATATCTACTTTTTCCAACTAGAACTGAAAGTCGCAAACTAAAAACAAATCTAAAATCTAAATGGGTTTTTCATCGATTTTATACTTTATAGGTATTCGAAGAATGTAACGTGGGATACTTTCTGAAAGAAAACAATTTTTCTGTCGGAAACATATTACTTACTGGATAAAGGGAGATAAAAATAAATGAAGGAAAAGTAATATAAAAATATATCGGAAGAAAAAGGAGATAAAATGTGAGATAAAAATATCTGGGACTTTAAGCAATCTTACTCGAGTGTTTTCAGCAAAAATTTGATGAGGAAATATGTTGTGAAATCCAGAAATACTTCCTGACGACGCTCTAGATCGGTTACAAATATATCACCACAGAAGTTGGTTCATACAATTTTTTCCAAATAACTCATATGAAAAATTATTCTTTTTATGAGGTGCAAATAATTTTCAAAAAAACTCATCTGGCAAAACAATAATTCAAATACGAAATTTGTATTTCTAATTTCAAATTTCGAATTTCGAAAACTTCAAAGAGAAATTTTTCAATCTCAAGTTATTCAGTTTTTAATGCTTTCGACACAAAACTGTTAATTCTCCACGCTCACAATTTGAAATTATCTAGTTGTAAATATGTTTACTAAAAATTATTATATTTTGAACATCTATAAAAATCAAAATTGTTCAAATAATAAAACTTCCATTTTAACAGCTAAATTCTAAAATTATTTTCTGTTGCCAAAAATGTTAATTCACAAAAGTGTAAAAAAAAAAGAAAATACAAAAATTGATAAAAGTTACTCGCGAGCAGCGTTGGAATTTTTATATGTAAGTTTTGAATGATTTTTGAATTTTTTGTCCTAACATTGAGAAAAGTCTAAACATTTAAATATAAATTGGGTGGAGATTATTTACAGGCACGAGTGGTTTCTATTTATAATTTGCAATCTACAGGTGTGTTATGCAATTTGCAGAAACATGCAGGAAGGCCCAAAGCAGTTACATCCACTCCACAAAAGCCAAATCTACTTCACAAAGCCAACGAGAAGAAAATTCGCATTTGGAATTAAATAAATTACGTACAACCACCGTAATCAGCGAGACATCTTGCTGCACAGGATTAAAGTCATCCGTAAATCCCCGAAAATTGCAGGCAAACAGAGTTCATTATTAAGTGTAATTAAATAAATGATTAAAAATACTACACCCAAAGCACTTTTTTAAATCTTAATATTAATCCCAAAAGCTTCAACATTACACAGTTTTAGGTAGATTACAAATATAAAAATACTATTTTCTTGAACTTTAATTAACAAATTTCATAAAAATAATTTTTTACAATAAATCTTACAGTCATTTATAAAATACAATAAATTGTAAATTACAAATAAATCTATTAATTATAATTTGCATATCAACTAGAGAATCGATTTATATTCTTTAATTGTCTAATTAGCTTTAATAAGATTGGTCAAATTGCGCAGAGATGCTTTCATAATGAGTAATGCACCAGGAATAAGAATGACTGTAATAACGTTATAGGTATTTATCTTCCTATAGAGACCTTCTCTGGACAAGTTAAAAGTTCATAATTATGAAATGTGTCCGAACTTAAAAAACAAAATTCCACTTACAATGATTGTGACTGGAAATTTGTAGGATTACAAATTAAACCTTTATTTCAATACAAAAGTAGGAGAATTTATATTTTAGAGATAAATTAATAATTTATTGATCTTGTCACTAACCTTCCAGTTGCCATTGTCCGGAAGCACCCCAACCAGTACAAAATCCAGTGTATCCTACGACAATTGGTTCAGGATCTGTATAGGACAACAAAGGCTCATTGTCCCCTTCCTTTCCTGCAGTAATTGTATTTTCGCTCCATCTAAATTAAAAAAGTGACTTTTTAAAATTCAAATCAAATTACGATGTTTCATTTTAAGGTTGAAATTATCCAATATTATTCTATACAACTTTAATTCTTCAATTACTTAAGTTACACTCTTAAATTACTCAATGTTTGGAGGTCTGTGTTTAAAATTATTCAATTATTAAATCTTTAATTTATAAATTGTCCCAATTTAAAACAATTTAAGTTCGAATAATTTCAAACTTTTTCAATTCCAAATTAGTTCTTTCTATTGCTTTCAATTCCCAAATTTTTAACTTATAACTCTAATTACTTCATTTCAAATCTACTCGCTGTCCATTAAGTACAAAAGAGTCCAAAATCAGTGTATACAAATAAAAATAATAAACTATACCTGATCCAAAAGCCTCGGGTCTCATCGTTGCTCAAGATTCCGGGGGTTTGAGCTTCAGCAACTTCTGGCTTGGTCCTATTTTTTCGAATCACGGATTTTGAATTTCCCCATCCGCCAAAGAAAACCTGAGAAATTATCAGATTCATTTAAAAGTTTTATTTTAATATTTGGCAAATACACATTACATAGGCATCACATACACTGTTGCAGAAAATAAAGACACTAATACCTAGTCTTTTTTGTAAAAATGGTAAACTTCTAGAGAATAATTAATTATTTATCCTGTTTTTTAAATCAAATTTAAATTCTCGAATCGATTGAAACTTTTTCCCATCAGAATTTCGAGATGGTTGTAAAATCTTTGTAATTAATAATAATTATTATTAGTTTATTATTTCATTGAATAGTTCTTAAAAAATCAATCTATTTTTCAAGTACACTTTATACAGGAAAAATTCGTTTTTACAAAGATGTTAGCAAAATAGGACAAAAATAGATCGGATCTCATGTATTTCGTTCATTGTTCTCCCGTCAGCACTCAAAGAAATGAAGCTAGCTGGTGGTTGAGGTGAATATACATAATTTCAAAATAGTTTTATTTTCCCGGTGGAAAATGCTTGAGAAACTTAAACAATAGCAAACTAAATATTCAGCTCCGAATGGATCGAATTTTAATTCATCGGTTAGCGAACCTGTCAATGCCTCTCAACGTGAGTTCACGTCCTATAAAATCAAGTGATGAAAACCACATACAAGTAATTTCAGTCCACTATGGGTAGTTTTTATCGGCTTTGAATTAAATTTGATTTGATTGAGTATAAGAATCACTGAAGATTCAGTTTTTAAAAAAATTTGAAAAACTAAATGAGTTGATAGTTGTTGTCCACGTTATTGTTTACATTTGGAATTTGAGGTTCAGTGCTTCATTTCATGACATCTACATATTTTGATTGATTTGTAATGCGTTTACATGTTAGTGAAGGGAATTCGGGAATCGCGGTTTATAATTGGCGAATTTAGACTGAATACAATCTTCTTCAATTAATTTTTTGAATTGCGGATGTGATTTTCTTATGTACGAATTTGGAAAGAGCATTTTTAATACTTTTTCTGATTAAATCCAGAAAAAATTCTCGCTTCGCACTTTGAGATACAGGTTAGAATATAAGGATGTTCACGTTGATGGAGTTTATAAACGTAACCAATTAATTATATTTTTGCACTTATATTTACAAAAATATGGGAATTTAAATTCAGTAATAAATATACCCATTTTAATAATTAGAAGTTTTGTCAGAAAATGTAATCAGAATCTTTTTTGCAAAAACAATATTAAGGAGATTTTTTATTGGTTTCCGACGTTAAACACACTTACCCTGTTATTTTTGTGATTCCTGTTCCTATATTAATCCAATATTTTGTGTTTCTTAGTTTTAAAGTGCTAGAATTGTTAGTAAAACAAAAACCAAAGCCTACATTTCGAAAAACTAATCATTTTAGGCAAATTGTACTGCAAGTTTGTTAAAGAGTAATTATTAAGAAATCAAAAATAACTTTTAAAATACATGATGATTCAGCGTGTTACTGGACCGAAAAACTGAAAAATGACCGGGAACTTTTTGAAACGCGGGAAAACCTGGAAATTCCAGTGCATTTTTTATACGGGGATTTCACAAATTTTAAGAAAAAAAATCTGTCCAATCACATGAAATATCACAAATTTCATATCGCATGACGATATAGTGCAATTTAAAATAATCGTTCTTTTTTCTCTTTTCTGAGAAATAATTTACAAATTTCAATTAAGTTGAATTTCAACTTTTTTTCTAATTTTAAGTTCGATTGTTAATTGTCATATCATTCAGTTTACAACGCGTAATTCTAAAATTTATTTGTAACACAAGGATCCTAAGTGGCACTTTTTCGTTCGAGTACTGCAATTTTTACACGAGGCATTTACATTTTTCTTGTGTGTGATGTTTAATTTTATTTTTCTCGTTTAATTATAGTACATGTGATTTTTCAAACAGGAATACAAAAACTGAAAGAATGTGAGTAGCGTATGTTTTTGGTATTCTAATTTTCAATCGAAGACAGAAGAATAATATTATTTTCTTAAGTTTCTGGAGACTCTCAGTTACCTTTTCACCATACATTTTTCAGATAAGATCAAAGAATGTCTATCGACATAGGAAGGTCTGTTATATATCAGTTTGCTTATTTTAAATAAAAACTCAAAAAATAAATAAATAAAAACACTAATCAATAAATTCGGCAAAAAGTTCAGGAATCTAATCCCTTGCATTTCTATTTCTAATATCAATATGGATTAGAATGGCTTTTGAATTCGAATTTGATTCAACTTGAATGGTTTAGTTCTTCGATTTCTTGAAAATTAATTCCCAATTAATTTATTTTCAAATCTGTAAGCTCTGAAATTAAAATATTAAAAACTATAAATCAAGACAAAATAATTAGTTTCAAGTTTAAATTACTAGACACTTTGATGACTTAAAACTTTTTATTCTTTCCAATTTGCTCCGATAGCCCGGGACGCTCTCGGAACGTGTAAAATGTCCACAACTTGGGAAAACGTTCCACTGGGACCAGAAGGGAACCCTCCGTTATTGTTATTTTTAATAAAAATGATCTCGTAAACAACCATAGTTAGGTAAAAATAGACGGAATTTTTTTGTTTTGAGTGCCGCATATACTACACACTTTACATTTTACACATACCGGGAATGTTCCGCACTATTATTATGTACATTTTGATTTTTTTAGTTATAATAACATGCACTTTGAATATTTCCAAACTTGAATTTCTTTTAGATTTAATTTTCCTTACTAATTAGAATTACTTTCAATTTAAAAGGTTTTACATTTTTAATCCCTTACAGCTGTGTTCATATTTTATTTATTCCAAACTAAAAACGTTTATTCCGATGTCTTTTCTTTTAAAAGAAGAAGAATGAACGCAGGAAACAAAGTGTAACATATTGTACTTTCAAGATACAAAGTCAAATGTTAATAAATTGGGGCCAATCTGAAAACTCTATTAAGAATTGAATTATTTTCGAAATTAATTTTTCTCACCTCGTACATTGGTTCTCCCTCTTGGGGGCCAGGAGTAAGTGCGATGTGAGCGTCATTCGAGGCTCTCACACGAAATTGAAGCTGGCTTCCAGTCACCGGGATGAATTGGTACTCCAATTTATCTTCAGTGTCTATGGCTGGAAAAAATCAGAATAAAATTAATAATTAAATAATATATATTTAAAATAACGTGAATTATACTTTAAAAAGCAGTAAACGCACGCAAAAAACTGCGCGTTCACGTATCTATATTTTAATTTCCTAAAATTAAAAATA
>JAAAKG020017271.1:0-20547 GCA_010014905.2 Druon quercuslanigerum
AAAATCTGAGGCTTGGGTGTCAATATGACATTCCTATACATTTTTTCCCCCTGAAACTAAATATGCAACCTGTTTAACCCCCACCCATTAGGATTTGACATAACTTCAACCCCCCCCCCCCCCCCCTTAATCTAGTAAACCTATAACCTCATGAGTCCATAACCCCCTTTCCTCGTAATAGTATTATATAACCCCATAACCTTAAAATGCCGTAACCTCATTCAGAAGAAAAATCTTGTTCGGGAAAAAACAGAACAATTTCGTGAGTTTTTCTTATGAAACAAAGTTATAGGTAAGTAGCTCTATAACCCCGAAATCCAACAACACCATAGCATCAAAACTTGAAATCATTAGAGTTACGTTAGTGAAGTCATGAATGAAGGTCTATTTCATTACTTTTTTTTAAAACCCTTCTCAGACGTCTGTAATGCCTCAGTATGCCTGTAGTCCAATATCTTTTTTTCAAGAACCAGACAAGAATATGCACGCACAATGCTGTCGTAGTGACTCGCACGCGTGCGGATTGTCTCGCGCGCAGCGCCATCACCCAAGCAGATATATGCGCAATCTTTTTCGACGCATATTGTTCGCACGTGTAAAGATCGCACGCATGATGGTGATATGCGAGCTGTAAATGAGGTTATGTTCGGTACCTACTCTACAATTGACTATAAGCTGCTTTGGTCTAAGGAACTGCTGTATATAAAGTTATCCACAAAACCACAAACCCCAAAACAAGGAAACCACTTTAACTATTTTCACGAAGTAATAGCAATAAAAAAATAATACGGCTGATGGCGGGAGGATGCGTTGAGCAGGCTAGGTCAGCGGGGAGACAAGTAAGTGCGCCGCGCGACGCCCATCATCATTTTCAAAACAGTACCTACCCATCACCGCATTGCGACAGATTATGGCAGCATGCATGCGTTACGTCTCGCATAGCATGCTTCGCACGCATGCGAATTTTGTGCATCGCACGATTGTTATCTCGGTATTTATGGAATTGAATTCATTCGTGGTAGTTTAAACATTTTTTAACAAAAAAACACTACTACTGGTACTGCCACTAGTACTACTACCACCACTTCTACTTTTTACGATTGCAATCATAAAAGATCTACCATTTATTTCTGGAATTTGAAATCCTGCTACCTTAAAGAACACTGAAGATGGTGACACTGCTTCTAAGAAAGATGTGTGGAATCCGAATTTCACCAGTATAAAAGTTGATCTTGCTGTTTTTTTTCAGTTTTATATGCATGATACGGAAGGGATACTATGTGGATGTTATAAGGATACGGTGTAGAGTATCCTTTCCATTCAATCGGTCCGCTAGAGGGCTCTACTGACGCTCATACCGATAGAAGAAATTAAGAATAAAAAAGTAAAGGGGTGTTTAGATTATAGTGTTATGGGATTTCGGGGATATAGTGCTACTTGCCCATGACTATGTTGCACAAATTATATTATTACGAGGTAAGGGGATTATGGAGTTATGAGATTATAGGTCCTGCTGACAATGGACGATTAAAATTGATTGAAAATAATAAAAGGTGAGTCAACAATTTTTTATTAAAGATTTAAGTCACCATTTTATTAATTTAACAATATAAACATGAATAATATTTTATAAAACTTCTTTCGAATATCGAATCAATTTATATAATATTAAACAAATTTCAATAAAAAAGCTATATTAATTAATAAATTCAAATGATAGTTAATTATATTTACAATTTTGTACTGTATTAAATTTAACAGAAATAAGTGTGATTTCAAAGTGTATTTGGAATTACTTATCAACTGTTTTTAATAAATTAGTAATTTAAAGATTTCTAATAATCTTGCATCGATTCCTATTAAAATATCTAAGGATGAACATCAATTGATTTCAATTGTATTGAATAAAAAGTGCACAACTTTTCAATGAAATTGTATAATTTTTTGCATTCAATACTGCACTGAAAGAAATTCAAGAGCGAAAACTGTGAATAAAATGTGTCACTGAAATTACTTACCAATTAGTAATATAAAGATATCTCATAATCTTCAATCAATTTCTATTAAAACATGGTAACGATTATAAACGGACCGAATCTTGAATGATTTAAAACTATATAATAATAAAATATATAACTAATAAAAAATAAAGTATTTTAATCTATAAAATCGATTTGGTTCAATTGCGCAAAATATAATTAGTTCTGATTCCTTCAATTTTTTTAAATAAAGCAATTAAAATGATAGATAAATGATAAGAATTGATTTAATGTAACTCGTGGCAAAAAGTTAAATTTCATTAATTTTTTAAGTCCTAATCGTAGAATTAACATTATTTAAAACTATAGAAGTCGATTTGGTTCAAGTATGCAAAATGTTAACAATTCTTCTTCCTTTAATTGTTTTCAATAAAGCAATTAAAATGATTGAAAAATGACCAGATAGGAGTTCGTCTAAGATCCGCGCGATTCGCCCGCGAGTCTTCAACTCCAATACGGATTCTCCTAAGTGCTGCAATATTTCCTAATTTCGAACCTTTCTTCTAGTCGATGGTAATGACTTTAACCTCTTGGTCACTTGTCTACTTGGTTGTAGGGTTCACCATTCTTCGTAGTTCCACTGGATCGTTAAACTGAAATCTCCTCTTTTGAAGAGCTTCACTGTACTCTCCACGTGGTCATTATGAGCCAATTTTGCTTCGCGGTTCATAAATTGTATTTCTCCCAAAGTTTGTCGTCCTCGGAGGGATGGGGTCTCCATTGTCTCTCCGTGCTCTTATTTACGGCTGCATCTAGACTCCATTCACGCTGAGCTTTAAGTTTGAGCGCCTCACGATATGCCTCGCGGAGCTCAGGTAGGATGTTTTCCCTTCTTGCATTTAAATTTTATGATGGGTCCATAAAAACTTCCTTCGTTTTCTTTTTCTTCTTTCTTTTAGGATTTAGCTGGCTTAGAACATCCCTTTCCTAGGTCGAGCCTTTGCCTTCCTTTATTTGCCTCTTTCCACTCCTTTTCGGCATCTTGAATTTTTGAGTCCTTGAGTGTGTTAGCTAACTTAGGGTTATCCTCCTACGAGATAAATTTAAACGAGTAGATTGTTAATTCTATGAGAATCTCCTCATCCATTGATTTTCCTTGCCTGGTTAATTCCGTTGTTCGATGCTCGTTGGATTTTTTCACTTGTGCCAGCCTTCGGTGCCACCAAGTTTTCAGAATTTCGAGGTTGTGGTGGAATGGTCAGCTTCTGGAATTACTATTGGCATAGATAAAGCACATTTTTGTTGCTATTTTTCCCGCTGTACTAGTCACATGCCCATGCTGATTAAGGGCATGCGATACTTAGAAAATTATTGATTTTACCAAAGTTAGATTCCCCCGGCTTTTTTGCTACAATAAAAAAGATTGATTTTTAAAAATTTGGGAGATGACAATAAACATGCTAACAGACGTCCTCGAACGCTTAGTTTGTGGAATGAGTTACGAAAATAATTTTTCTAAATTAGTTTAATGAGTGTGTATTTAGACGTTATGTATGTAAAAATTCTCTACAGCTTTACTTCCAAACTACACAATATTTTTGGCCGAAAACTTAGGGAAAGGAAATAAACATAGTAACACATGTCCTACATTATCGAAATTGCACAGAGTGGAAAACTGATCCTAACCTGAAAATAGTGCACATGCATAAACATTTTATTTAGCAGAATGCAAAAACCCGAGGGAACTGAACCCGATTTACCACACGACGAATTATCACATGCCCTTAAGGTCAGAAATATTTAAAACGATTTTTCTTGCGTAAGAATGAGGTTATCATAAATTTAATGATTGCATTGTACTTGCATGACAAAACTGCACATTTGGATTCATTGATTGGATCCGTATCTTTCTTTGTTTTGAAGATAAACTTTTTGTGAATAAATAACTGCTAAAAGTAAACTATTAATATTTCAACATTTTGAGAAACACATCGCATTCAGGAACGTTCGAAGAATGTCTAAATTTTTAAAGATTTTTGCGAACGTGGCCCTCCTTCGAGGAACAGGTCTAAGTGGAACCTTGAAAAAGGAGGCCAAAAAACCTTGTCTTTGGAGATTTGTTGTCTTCCAAAGTTTTGGGGATACACGTATACATATCGTTGAACTCGAAAGACATTAAACTTTCAGGTGATTTTTTAAGATATTTCAGAGATTTTTGTTGTGTCAGGTACAATCAAAAGAAGTAAAGGGTCTCGACATTTGGCTCCGACTTTAGGCATACTACTTCGATGCTTTTTGGTTTACGTCCCATTACCTTTCAAATCTTGAAGTATATTTTGTTACGAGTTCCCTTGTCTCATCTGCGACATCATAAATCAGACTTTGTTATGTGAGCTAAATGGCCCGCTCATGGGTTTAATGTCGAGGAGGACCAATTGATAGTATTACAGGCAATAAAAAAACAAGCTGTGAGAGGTGCGGAAACTGTATGGATAATGCACCCCAAAAGTTTTGAGGTAAAGAGACTCACAACAAAAAGTACCTCAAAATGTAACAGACAAGAGGTCTCACACCAAAAAGCATACTGAAATATGAAAAAATGGGGATTTAATTTTTAAAAAAACCTTAAATGTGAGGGGCAAAGGCTTTAACTTTTATATTATTATTAACTATTAACTATTGTTTTCATACACCAGCAAAAAATGCTTTAGATAAATTTTCCCTTAGAGGATACGTGAACCGTTGCCTAAATATCAACAAGTACATACAAAAAAAATCTTTTCTACGCGAAGAAAAAAAATAATTTTGGTCAAGTACCAAAACCACCTGGACAGAGCAGCACACCTGGTAGCGCTTCGGCTACTTGGTCAGCGACCCTCACGCTATTATGAATTCTGCAACAAAAAAATGCAAATTGGACAATAACTGTCGAAAATCCAATATATGTTGACAACCTGTTAAATAAGGCGCATCATCATAGCATGATTTAAACAGGTTCACTATAGAACTACAATCAAAGGGATTTTCAATACAATTGAGGACAACCAAATTTTAAGTGGCACATTTGCTAAATGTTAACACATAGGTTTGTTTATTTGTAGCCAAATAAGTGTTTATAATTTCGCGATTTTAAATGCAGTTGTCGACTGGATTTATATCTTCAGTACTGCGAATTTTTTTTTATAATATAATATTATTTATGATATGGAAGGGCTTATGCAAAAGGGCTAGGGCATGTCCCTACTAGCTTTTAACCGTTTAACAGTATTACTTGTCAAACAAAACGCGCAATTGCTAAACTGCATCTTGTTCCATTATATCATATATTATATTATTATATATTAGCGTAATCATCGCACAAAAATAAATTGGATACAAGAGGATTTAAAACTAAAAGAAATTTATGAACTTATCTTTAAAATTTTCAAAAGTTCACCGAAATCGTGACTTTGGTCATTTTTATTATTGCTGCTTCGGAGTTTTATGAGTCGTTGCGATAAAATTTAGTATACAGTGAAAGAAATATTTGTGACACAGTTCCTTCGTTTTCTCTTTTGAAGAAACCAGAGTTCTCTAGAACGAAAATAAAATAAGCATAAAGGTACGTGCTCCTAATAATATTTAACATTATAAATAATTTTATTGTGTCTGTATGATACCTTTACACAATGTTTTTATTCTATACAAAAATTTCTTTTTTTTAATTTTTAATGTGGCAGTTTACATCGTTTTCAATTTGTTTGCTAAAGTACACTGTTCCAAATTCCGAAATCAAGTTGAGTCAACGATAATACATAGTTGCAATATGCTGGAACTGGAATATTAATTGGCAATTATATCTTACTTTGTCTAATCAGCTCTCGCAGACCGAATGAACGGAAAGGATACGCTACAGCGTACCCTCATATTATCCACATATTATCCCTTCCGTATTATGCAAAAAAAACTCCAAAAAAATTTAAGTTGTTGCAATTCGGATTCTACGTTCAATTTTCCATTAGAGTGTCACGGAGTAATTACAATGGTTTCATTGTAGAGTTTAAAATTCTTAAAAATGTCAAAGCGCTGTTTTTAGTAGATATGAACAAGATTTACAAATTATCTTGATAAGGTTTTTAAATTGGACACAAGTTATCGAGCAGGTGCTTTGAGAACATTCTTTAAAAAACAAAAAAAATTAAGTTACAATTTGTGGCTGAAATTCCTCAGAATTTAAGTCACACTTTTTGAAAAAGACGACGTAATAAAATTAAGATAAAAAATGTTGAACCCAAAAGGATCTTTATATTTTTAATAATAATTTGCATGTAGGACAAGCCTAATATTTTCCATTAATCGTAAGAATTGAAATTAAAAATTTAAAAAATTAAAAATTTCAACAAACGACACAAGAGATGAAAGAAATTAAAAGAAAAAAGGTGTTCTACCAAAAAAAGTTCTACAAGTTTTTTGATAAACTCTTGTTACAAAAATACATTAAAAATAAAAAAATTAACTTTTTGGAAAAACGGCACGAGCTACCATAACATTTTTTTAAACAAAATTTTCCGCCTAAATTATATATACAAATTTGATTGGAACCACTTTACTCTAGGATTCGTATTTTTGGTTTAAATCGTAAAAAATAAAATTGAAACTAACAAATTAATTTTTTTTTAATGACACAAGTTTCAACAAAATTTTAAAAAAGAATATTTTATGGAATGCGCCCTTTTTAATTATAAAAACAAGATAATGGAAATAAGTATGTTTTAATACCAATACATATTGTGAATTGTAATAATATAAACTTATTGAAATGATATATTTATCAAAGTATTTAAAAATAAAAAATTTGTGTAATATAAGAAGAAAATATTAAAGTAATCATGAAAAATAAAATTTCTATATGATTTTGCAATTTGCAAATAAGCAGTAACAGAACGAAGTGCAACAATAAGTATAATACACATTTAATATAATAGTGTTGGGCATAATGTGGAAAAGTGCACATTTTGGATAAAATCAAGTACGAAGCATGATATGTAATAAGAATGTGTTCGTTAAAGCCGAAGGATCTTTAACAATAGAGAAGTAACAATTACCAAGTTACAGATGTCGATGCTTTGAACTTCAATTTTAGAAGCTCTTTGCACAAATGTGGAGAAAATACAAAAACCGAGCGCATGATGATAATATATCCGCGCAGCGCGCAGATATTTATGTTCACTTAATTACCTAGGTCCTTACGGATGAACCAAAATATCTTTTTCTGCGCCCCCCTTGAAAACGCACCATCGCATGCACGTAAACCAGTCGTAATGTGGCCGCTTCCATATATATATATATATATATAAAATTTTCTCATAAGGACAACCGCGAGATAGGTGGTTACAGTCTGTGACGGAATCAATACGTCGATCAGGCCAAAGTCTCGTGCACCCTGAGGACACGGAGCGACCCTTGTAATATCTCTATACCTCCCTTGGCTATAATGTTTTTGTCTGTCGGTGCCGAAAATTCGATAACGAACATGGTTCGCTTCTCAAGCTCAAGGAGAACTATGTCAGGCCTCGAATGTGCAACAGAAACAATTCTCGAGAATATAAAGTTCCAGTATATGCGACACTGCTCATTCTCGACAATTGACTCAATTTCCCTAGGAGCATTTAGCGGAGCGACATTAAAGTTAATGCATTAAGACTGACAGAGATGGTAGTAAAGCACTCTTGTGAAGCAAATTCCCTTTGGATGTATGTCGTTCCCGCATGAGTTGGACAACTAGATAGATTGTGTCCTAGATGCTCGGGATGTGCATGCTACGCCACGCACTATCATCGGAAAAGTCTTGGCTCAAAATGTGACGACAATATGTAAAGTTGGAAGTGACATCATCTTGACATGTCAAAATAAAACACTCCGTACCCGACTTCAATCCGGACGATTTAAGGAAAGCAAAAGTTAACTCATACGACATTGACTGACCCTCCACATTTCTGTGGAAGATTCCGTGCATCCTCTTATCGAGGAGCTGTTCCCGGAAGTTTTTCTCCTGATCTTTCTGACTCCGGGCTTTCAGAAGTGAGTACTCGAGATAGATAAGATTTGATGCGTTTAGCTCATCCCTGATACTGAAGTTAAGTCCGAGTGTTTCAGCAGCCTCCTCCGCTGCTTTGTACAGAAACGCTCTTTTGTCCACTTCTTCATGCTTCCTGACCATTTTAAGAAGAGGGTCTCTTCTATTAGCGACTCTATGTGCAGTACCTAAAATAATCCTGTTGTGAAGACATTCAAGATTCAATATTCCGCGACCATCTTGACAGCGTGAGATGTAGAGCCGCGGAACAGAAGACATATGATGCATGCTTTTATTTATGTGCATAACCTTTCGTGTCCCGATATCAAGGGATCTGGGCTCGTTCTTCTTCCATGGAACCACTCCAAATAAGTAGAATACTACCGGAGCGGCAAGCATGTTCACTGCAGCTAATTTGTTTCAGCGCAACGGTGCCGTATAGCGCATCTATCGACGAGCTCAGGCTCTTCAGAGATGCCATTAAGTTTTCCTCGCTTAAAATAAACCTTGGTGCATTTTTCTAACCCAAATTCTATTCCAATTTTTTTAGTGTATCGTTCGACAATCCCTAGTGCTACATGTAGTTGCTCCTTATTTTTAGCATAAATCTTAAGATCATCCATGTAAAATACATGGGTGACCTTGTGCTTTCGATTTGCAGGTTTGCCGCAAAGGTACCCCTGGGAATGGCGAAGTGCTAGAGGTAGTGACAATAATGTCAGGCAAAAGAGGAGTGGTCTCATGGAGTCGCCCTGAAAGACACCTCTTTGGTAAGTGACCTCTTTGGTAAGTCACACGATGTTTTCCAGATGAGATAGTAAATCGGGTTTTCCAAAGTGGCATCAATCTCTATGCATATCACGATTTGCGGGTGGATTTTTAAGCTTTCCAAAGGACAGATGATAAGTTTATGCGAAGTCGAATTGAAAGCTTTCCAGTAATCAATCCAGACCATCGATAGGTTACGCTGGTAGGATGCTGCATCTTTGCAGACACATCTATCGATAAGCAGGTTCTCCCGACATCCAGCTACGCCTTTCTTTGAGCCGCGTTGTTCATACATTTCTTGCCACACAAGTCCGATTACCTGAAAAATCCAACTATTTAAGATGGCTGTAAATATCTTATATCGTGTGTTCAGACAAGTGATTAGCCTGTTATTGTTTGGGTTAGCTAAGGTGCCCATTTTCGGCAGAAGTATTGCGCGCCCTTCCACCAACCACTCTGGAATTTGCTCTTCGGACTTTGAATATGAGGTGAAATAACGGGCCAGATCATGATGGGATCAAGAAACTTCTACCACCAGATGGTCTTGATACCAGATGGTCTTGATACCATCTCGTCCTGGAGCGGAATAATTCTTCATACCTCTCAATACTTTTTTCATCTCCTCGGTAGTGATGGTTGGGCATTCTTTCTCAGGTTTTGTTATAAGGGCATCAACACAGCTCCTTGAAGGTTCTCTGAATGTTCTCTGAATCTTCGTTAAGTCTATGTTGCACTTCGTAGACCTCTCGCTAAAAGACTCCCACCTCCTCTGGTTTAGGCGGGTGGTCGACAGCAACTGGACGGTCTTGGAAGAGTCGATATGGGTCAGAGAGAAACTGTTGGTTTTCTCTGACCCACCTTTCTCGCCGCTCTAGACTTCTCTTAGCGTCAGATAGTATCCGTATTCTCTAAACAGTATGCTGCCTGATGGTCAGCAGTTGCCAGCTGTTGTATAGTGAATTACACGCTGAATACTGGACGCGTACTGTTTTGCACAGCCTATCTTTATGGCGAGTTGATGCATTCGTCTTTTAGTCTTATGATCAACCGTTGGTTTTGTATTACGGTTCGCATCGGCCAAAGCTCTCGCTGCATGATACACACAACAATTGATATTCCTGGGGTCAGATTTTGCGGAAATTTGTCCACGAAGCTCTACATCCATTTCAGCCAGATCTTTAGGCTTGGGAGAAACCTGGGCGTTGATGTTTCTCCGAGCTCTCCGGGTTTGGTGTTATCATTGTTTTTTCCGTGAGAAGCTAGGGAAAAGGGTTCGTCCATCCTTGTAGAGCCCCCTATAAAAGGAAAAGGCTGCGTACTCTGATAGGTCGCCCGGTATCTCAGAGTCACCGTTTTAGACACTTCACCCAGGTGCAATTTAGTTTTCGGCACGGTTTCGACACCTCCGCTTGGGGGTGGATTCCTTCGTGACCACACCTGGACAATTTTCCGCGATTGCCTATTAAATTTGTGTAACCATATTCAGCATATATATAGCAAATAAACTAAAAATTTTATTTTCGAACGTGGACTTTTATAATATTAATTTCGATTGTAAATTGCAAATCAATACTATTCTGAATTTTTTTTGGGCCCAAAGAGCACAGATTTTACTTTTACAAAATTGGGACTTTTCTGTAGCTACCAAAGATAACAAATCCAACAAATTTTAAAAGGAGCATGTGCTACCCAGGATCATGTTTTCTCATCGCTGCTGTTGTGATGTCTCTCTTCTGTACCGGAATTTGCAATTTTAATTCACCAAATGATAATGTCCATGATTTAGCTAATTTGATGGCAAAAAACGATATAGTCATTGATACCGTTCATGATTATCTGAAGGAACAGGAAAAGCGATTAGCTACTCTCAGAAGGTATGCCTACGAATTTCAGTTTACTTTTTATACGTCCTTTACGATTCCCAATTTCATTTGGAATCCTGTACTTTTGATTTCGGTTCCTCAGAAAAATTTTGTTTTCATTATAGGCACATGGAAGATTATTCGCAGGAACACAAAAGAGGAATACGTAATATCTAATATTATATTTTAAAAGATAAAATTTAAAAAAATCTATTTTTCGACGAAAATTTTCAAGCAATTCTAAATAATATTTTCATTTAAGTACTTTCAATTCTAATATTTAATTTAAAGAAAATCGCGAATAACTTTATAATTATTAAATATCATTAAATTAATATATGTGTAGCATTGTGCAAATACAAAAAAGAACTGACTTTTGAACCCGCAAACGAACATTTAATCTTAAAATTGAAAAAAAAATTTTTCCCGGTTTTCGTACAATATTAACCTTCTACAGTAACGTCGATCTAATATTGACAAAGCTTTTCATGTTCTTCAATAACATTCGGATTCGTGGGTGAAATGTCGGTTTTCGGTATGAATGTGAGTTGTTGCATAGTTCAAAACCAGGAACTCAATGTTCACCATATTCTAGAAGCTCCATTTCGTAATGGATTTTGACGTAAATTTCTTAGAAATTCACAGGATAAAAATTTGGAGGTCTTTAAGCTCTTTGATATTTCAATTTACTTTTGTGTGCAAGAACATACATAGAGTAAAAGTAAGAAAGTTGGTCATTTTAGGAATATGATATTTCTCCCAAAAGAAAATTGTTGAAATAAACTTGGTATTTATTAAAATTACTAAACAAATACTTAACGAACATACATATGTGATTAAATCTACCATTTAATTGTTTTAAGCGATTATTTATTAATTTTACAATCGTATTTGTAACAAAAAATTGTCTTCATTTAATAATCTATAAATAAAGGTACATTTATTTTAAAAATGTTTGAACCTATTCAGT
The DNA here is from genome assembly GCA_010014905.2 of Druon quercuslanigerum. Lineage (NCBI taxonomy): Eukaryota > Metazoa > Arthropoda > Insecta > Hymenoptera > Cynipidae > Druon > Druon quercuslanigerum. Next base: position 11,635 of record JAAAKG020017271.1, read on the forward strand.
TGCATGAAGAGAACAATTAACATACTTTTCCGTCGGCAATTATCTAATCGACTAGCGTGAGCGGTACTAAAAATCCCCACTGTCTTTGAAACGTGAGTATTCGTTCAACAAAAGGCCAGACAATTTTTTTTAAAAGTGCTGGCATCTTTTTTTTTTATTAAGAATTTTTGAATTTTGTAGCTTGACTTTAAATGATGGCATCACCTAGGGAAGTTGTAGCAAAAATCTTAAATTTATACCACGCAATCTTTGAAGTCGTATCTTAAAAAACGTCACTAGTTTCTATGATATGACTTAAAGTACCCCAGTGTGTATGCGTTACGTTACAATCGGTGATAAGCACTCTGGTGAAAAACAGAGGTAATCGCCGACTGAAACTCAAGACAGACACGCTTAGACATTTCTACTTATACTATACTAAGATTTTTTAAATTTTAGATAGATGAACGTTTATTTTTTCAGCCTGCTGGCCTTAAAAAATTGACTTGCTTACACTTCCATTTTTTACATAATTCTCTTAAAACTAATCCTTCAAAACTAACAACTATCTACACCTTATCTCTAAGACTGCTTGCTCTTGTTTCCTTTGCCTAGGCTAATATCTAATATTAACAATATTTACATTTTACTTATATCTACTTCCTCTCCAATTTAAAATCTTGCCTTTTCTATCCCTCTTCCTCCTTCTTGTCTCCTTTGCCATGTTACGTAACCCTTCCTTCATCCATGCCACTAATCATTTGTACCCCCCCACTTATGCATCGGTACTACAATGCTTATCCTACTCCTTTACCTTCTCGCACTCCGGCAACCAGTGCTTCTCTCTTGCATCCCCCTTCCCGCGTAATTCTCACATCCCCTTCTACCTAGAAAGCTAGAACCTATTAAAACCCTCCATGCACTCACATCTCATCCTCGCTATAATACTTTGCTTTATCCCTTGTTAAACGTGGTCCCTCTTCTTCTCTCCTCTCCTGCTGCCTTCTCTCTCTCTCTCTCTCTCTCTCTCTCTCGCTATATTTACCCGCCCCTCTCTCTCTTCCGCCTCCATAGAGTTTTGCTCAATCATCTTATATACTTTACTTCCTCATACATTCTCCTCACTTCATCCATTTGCAGTCCAATCGTTCTAAAATACCTTTACCTTTTAACCTCCATCTTCATATCCCCTCTCCTGATCTCCTTCTCCTACCAACCCTCCCTAACCAGCTTCCTTCCACTCTTTTCCAAAAATTCCTCCTAGTATTCACACGCCCGACTCCCTGTTATAATTCCTAAGCTCGTTCTTCCCCACCTCAAAATCAAAATTAACATTTAGATCATGTCAATTGGTTTGCCCATAAAAACGAATAGGTTAAAAATTCGGCTACAATTCATACTCTCCGTATCAACAATAATAGTGAACTGATGCAATGTGACGCAACTTGATGCAGTCATCCAGTTAGTCCGTTACGGTACAGCGCTTTATCAGTATTCTACTGTTTTGTCACACATTGGTGGACAAGTATGTCCTCCGCTTTTGGCCTCGCGGCTCTTTCTCGGAAGATGCAAATCAAGATTCCTTATAAGAGCCATTTTCCAAATTTTCTTAGCCGGGAAAAAAAACTTTGTATTGTAATATTATACATAATGTAACAAAATTTTGAGCATTTCCGATTTAAAAAATCACGAAAGATAGAGCCTCTTCAAATTTGTCCACGTATAAGTCGAGGTGGTCTGCTAATTCAAAATTGTATAGGAACCAATAATGATCATGTTATAACTGGCGCTCGACATGTAACATTAAAACGCATGCACTAGACTGCATAGAAATTTAAAGGGAAAAAGCTGGTTTTCCATATATTCAAAAAAAATTTTAGGAATATGTATTATTTATAGCATGATATAATATGGAAAAAGATACATAATAAAATTAATATCCGATTGATCATAGTATTGCGATATTTCGGCGACTAGAATAATAATTTGGTATCAAAATGTTCGCAAAAGAATACAGGATTCAGAAGAACAAGACAATTTTATTATTTTCAAGTATAAAATGTTTAACGAGAGCATAATGTATAGAGGTAATCCTCACTCTGACAATCAACATGTGCTACTGAGGCGAATGTTTTTATATTGAGTAGTACAACAAATTCATGTTGGCGGTAGCCTCAGAAAATATTATATCACACTCATGAGTACTATATAAAACATACACACCTGAGCTACGGAAGTTTCTGTTAAAAAATGGAACTTTTATAAGCTTCCATTGACTCTTATACAGTTTTGAATTTCAAAAAAGCCTCGACTTACAAAGCGCGACTTTTGAAAATTCTCAAGCGAAAACTATTTTTAATTTTGCATTGCTTGTAAGGACAAAGTAACGGCCTTCGATTTTAGATAAAAAATAGATAAAAACCGGATTTTGAAAAAATTGTTCTTACACACATTTGAATAATAACTTGCAACGATTTCAAGACAAAACCGATTTGTTTCCACAGCCAACTGATATCTGTAATTCTTGGGTATAAAACGTTCATAACAGCAAATTACACATTTAATAATTATTCATATTTTTGAATTACATTTGTTTTAATGCTAATTAGTATTGCATTTATTTAAGGAATTTCCTTTTAGATCAAAATAATATTCCCAATATTGCCAATTTGATTATTACATTTTTTTATATATTGGTGCACCAAAAAATACAATAAAAATAAGAAGATGGTGAGGACCAGAAAGTTTTTTTTCTGGAAATTTCTAATAAGAACTTCAAAGGGCTTCAAGAAATAGAGCCTATAGATGATGACGAAGAGTAAACTCCCGGTTTTGACAACTGCGGGTGCGGGTTCATTGTCGTTTTGTTAATCAACCCGCGAATAGAACCGATCAAGAACTATTTTGCACACCACTATTTATTTACATCTTCAGAAAAAGTTGCCCGAATTCTGAGTGGTGTACATCAGGAAAGTTCTGTTGAGGATAATGAGATGATTAAGGAAAAAGATGTCGAAGGTGACCACACGCTCCGTTATCGATTTAAGGTAAGACATGACTTAGAAGGGTAGTCAGAAAAAGCTTTATTTTTTAGAATTGTTTCCTTTAGGCGATGCAAATGATAAAAGGCGTCGTTAGTTATTTCCCTATCTTTATTTTGGTGACATGTATTATAGACTGTTTAGAAACCTAACCATAAGTCAAAGAATTACTGTTTATTCATTATTTTTCTGATGCGTGAGTATACGGGAGATTTCAAATTAACTTCGGAATTCGGCACATGTAAACTTTTCTTTTTAAAGTTGCTAATTATAATATATTGCTATGCCTGTACGCTTTTAAAGCATAATGGGAGTAGCGGTAACAAACAATATACATTGGTTGCTATTTCAACACCAATTTTGGTTGTCAGGTGGGCACAGACGACTTGAGGTTTTTCCAGTATATCAAATTAATTAATTTTTTAAATAAAATTTTCATTCATATATTGTTAACTCTAATATAATTAAACGATATATGGAACGTATATATTTATAATTTCATCATGCATGATAAACAAAACAAAATTCATAAGCTTTGGAGAAGAATTGAAGTTTTTTATAATATCTACAATTCTTCTTTTTACTATATCTCGATAGGATTCTTCTTTGTTTTTTATGCGAAGCCAAACGACGTCGGATACGTAAAAAAGTTTAAAAGACAAAATTTAGTCTTTTAAAAGTCCTATCATTTTCCATTCAAACTCTCTTTTATAAGAGTTGATATCATGGCCATCAGAAACGGGTGGCCCTCAGTTTAAATCTAAGAAAAATTACGACAAATTTTTCCAGCACTTTTGAAATTTCCCGTGAATAAACATGCAAAATTTACGCCTATTAAAGTAAACAAAAGTATGGGAAGGGAGTCACCCATAAAATGTTGTGGCCAGAGGGCCCTTGTCGGGATGTGGAGCCATAGTTGTGATTTTGGCTTTATTTATCGAAAATATTATGCGAAAATCGAAAATTACTATATTACGTCAAAAGCTGCGAGATACGTAAAAAGGCTGGAAGACTTTCAAAAGTTTTTGTTTTATCCATATAAAATACTATAAACAACAATTTCTATTTTTAGCGTAGCAAAGCGAGACAGCATGATCCAATGGTGAGAAAGCGAAGAAAGTCTGAAGAAAGGACCAAATAATTATAAGTTATTTGTTTTCGAAGTGCTCCAATTTCTACATTGCTTTTAACTCTCATTCAAAATGTAGTATAAACGTACCAGTACATGTTGTATATTCGAATTGAACATTAAAAACCCATTTCTGATTACATGACCCCTATCAGGCAGCGTTAACGGAACTTTTACGCAACTATGTGACCGTAAAGTGACCACATGGGGCCCGTTCCGTTTACTATAGGTCCGTTTATCTGCAATGGTAATCCAACATTTCCGAAAATTTAGCCAAGCGTCGGCTGTACAATGGCGCAAACTGGCAAAACTCACAATGCAAGCAACGGCCAACCCTGATCTTTCGTAATTATGCCAAGCGTCGGGATAGTATGGGCAGAACTCTGGCCTAATGTATGGTGGCCAACAAGTATCGTAGGCAGTTGTTCTAAGCGTCGGTTCAATACTGGCACGTTACGGGCCCAACAAACAACTCTACAATGGCAATCAAACATTTTCCAAAGTTGTGCTAAGAGTCGGCTGTATAATGGCGCAAAACTGGCAATGCTCACCATGCACACAACGGCCCACCCTGATTTCCCTTAATTCTGTCAAGCGTAGGTTCAATACTGGCGGAACGCTGACCTAAAGCATGATGGCTTACCCTATCTTAGGCAGTTATGCCAATCGTCGACGTTTGCCACAGATATGGATTTTAAACTTGTTTAATTAATTTAAAAAAAGTAAGAGTCATATCGAAAGAGTAAAAAGACCTCTGGATAGTATCGCAATATTTCAATTTGCATTTTTTGTTTAAACAATTACATTATTTGTTACCTTTCTGTAACTTTTATAAACAAACTATACGTCGGATCGAAAACCCAAGTTCACCATTGCATTCCTCTCGAAAATATCTAGATGCGATTATTATTTTTTTAAACCGTTTTTTAAATAATTTGCTTATTTGTTGCTCAGCGTACTTTTGCTGCATGCCTGTAGATATGGATTTGAATTTTGTGTAATTAATTAAAAAAACCTAAGGTTCATATAGAAAAAGTTAAACGAGATAGTTTGTTTATAACAATAATTGCAGAAAGACAACAAATAATGTAATTGTTTAACAAATTTTTTAAGCAAAAAATGCTCACCGAGATATTTCCTATGCGAATGCAGAAGTGTTTTCACTTTATCTATATGACTCTTAGTATTTTTTTAAATTAATTACGCAACTTTGAAATCCATAACTCGCAGCCTGCTTCGTCGGGTGACCTATTTTGAAATTTTTCGTAATTATTGCCGACTGTATTTGGTGTGTGTATTGACTTTTTGTTGCCCAGCAGAGACCGGATGAAACTATACAATCGTCGTGATACACGGTAAGTCAATTTATGGTATCATAATATACTGATGCAATAAAGGCGTGCGTTTTAAAATAGGAGGCTATGTCAAATATGCTTTAAATACAAAAAATTACTTTTAGTTGCAATTATTTATCTAATGATAGTTATTTGGCATTGCGTTAAGTTTCTTCAATCTTTTCTATAATTATCATATATTCTTTTTTACAGAAATAATTTTGAACTAAATAGTTTTTTGTAAGACATGTACTGTTCTTCCGAAATGCATTAAAATTAATTGTGTTTATGTAAATATCCAATGATGCAATATTTTTTCTGCTTGTATAAATTACTCTTTTCTTGGAAAATATTTTAATGGGCAATGCTATTCTTAAAGATAGTTGAAGTTGGAACGAAAAATTTAGGAAATGTAAATATTTGTTATTACTTTCCTGAAATGTGCAAATTTTTCCAATTTCTTGTTCCAACTTCAATTTTTTGCATAATGAAAGGAGAAAATTAAACAATCATTTCCATTTTTTTCAATTTAAGAAAACATTACAATTTGTTCTATTCTTACAATAGCATCTTTAAAAAATTGACAAAATATGTTCCTATAATATTTTCATTTGAATTTTCCGCTTTATTATTTGATTTATTTTCATTATTTTTAATCTTACATTAGTAATAAATTAAATTAGAAAACCTCCAAAATTATCAAGAATTTATGAGAAAATACTTTTAGTTTGGAATAGAATCAACTTGCCTGTTCAGGATAAACAATTTTTCGTCTCCTTCATTTGTCTGAAGAAAAATAAAAAAACCTTTGAATTTATTTTACAAATTTGCATTGATAAATTATTTAATTTTGAAAAATGTAATAATTATTTTAGAATTTGTATAATTATTCGTAATTCTCTCTAAATACATTGAATACTGAATGTTTCAATGTTTTTTCAGAAATGTTTTATGGTTTTTGCTCAGTAAAACTGGCTGGAAATCTTACTTCGGTCATATCATCAAATCACGACTAAAGATGCGTGTTTAGCTGCTTTACTCAGCTTGCGGTAGGAAAAGTAATTGAACTCAAAAATTGAATTTCTTTAAGATGGAAACTTGAAACTACTTGCCAGGTAAAATTATTTTGCATTTTGCATTTTGCATTTTCTGTTACTATTTTTATTTAATTTCAGAAGTCGTAACTGCTAAGTGTGCAGACTTGCTGCCAAAGTAAATAAGAGAAAAGCTTAGCCGCTGGTTTTCGGGCGCAAAGGACATGGAAGCTGGTACAAGAGTTCGTGCATCGAAAAAAATACAAAATAAGAGTGATAAGAGTGAGTGAGAGGAAAAAATGAATAACACGTAAAAGTTATTGTACATTATAGACGTGCTGCAGTTTACGCTCTATTCACCTTAAAATAAAATAGTTTTAATGTAATCTCACAGAATATTTTTGTAATTTTACCCTTTAATTATATTTGCGTTAAATTCAAGTGGATTTCAGAGAATTCAAGTAAATTCTATAAAATAAAATAATTTATTTTGTGCAAGAAATGCGCCAGTACTTTATGTGAATACGGGCTAGCACAGAATGTTACTATTATGTCTGCCCTATTAGCAGTACTAAGTTTCAGTTCCGACCGGTACACTTGCCAGTGAAAATGCCAGTCCCTACTAACAGTATAGGACCAGCAACGGGGATCCAGTGCAGAACACATCTATCATTCCAGGCATAAGCCAGTACTGTACCAGGCCTGACTGCCTGTACTGCGCCTTAACTGTCTGCCATTCCTGTTCATGCATTTTCTGCAAGTAATGTGCCAGTACTTTTGCACCAGTACGATGCCAGCACGGGTGGACCAGTGCAGAACATTGTTATCATTCCAGACGTAAGCCAGTACTACACCAGTCCGGGCTGTCTCTACTGCGCCTTAACTGTCTGCCAGTCCTGTTCATACACTTTCTGCAAGTACTGGGCCAGTACTCCTGCGCCAGCACGAGGCCAACACTGGCTGTATACTTAGCCGCTACAGTCAACCAGTACTGTGCCTGCAGTAAGACACCTGTCGTGGATTTCTGATTGGGTACGTATAAACGCTCGCACGCAAAGTAGAAATACTTAGCAGAGTATATATGGTATTCGATTATATACTAAATGTAAAATATAATAGCGCTTTTGAGAAAAATATGACCTTACTCTAGTGGTGCCATGCGACTCCTGTTGAGAAAATATGAATGAACACGGCCGCCAACTTCAAATGAAGATTTTGAATTAAAAATAAAAATCTAGTATTACTTGTAAGAAGAATACCAGAGGGCTTTGATACTTGAAGTAAACCTGCCTTAGGTTCAGTATTGTTATTAATAAATTACATCAGTGAGAACGACAAGCTTCTATTTGTCAACTGAAAATAGAAAAATATTTATTCAATTTTAAATTAATTGTTTTAAATAATATAATCAAAAGTTTATACTTAACTGTATAATTTGTATTCAATATTAAAGATGACGTATGAAAGTTATTCAGGGTGTCTACTGGTCCGGGAAACCGTAAAATTACCTGGAGTTGTTGGTGACCAGAAAAACCCACGAAATAACAGTGAATTTATTTGTTTACCCAGAATTTTCCACAATTTTAGGAGGAAAATCTATCTAATCACTTGAAATATCACATGATGACTGATTGTACTTTGAAAAGTCTAAACTATTACATTTTTAACCCATTCAAATTTAAAATAATATAATATTAAAAAGAGCAATTATTTAATTGGTAGTAATATTTGACTGTTCATATAAAACGAGAAATTATAATCAAATATAAAAACTGGACATTTCGAAATAGATAGCCTTAAATCATCAAATTTTCAAAGCGCCAAAAACTTTCAACGTTACAATTTTGATGGCTTTATTTTAAAAAATTTTAATTTGTATGTAAAATTGTTAACTATTGATGAATGAGTAGCAATTTAACACTTAGTAATTTAGAAAAGATTCAAAATTAATGGAAATTCTAAAGTGATTTCAAATAATTACAAAACATGAATATTTTTTCAGGTTTGAAGCAAAAAATTTAGAAGTTTTTTAAGAATTGTGAAAGATTTCATTCTAATAAAACATGTTTCTTACGATTCATAGGAAAATTGAAAAGGAATTTTCATTTTAAAAAATTAATTTAAGGAGAATATTTGAACAGATTTTAAAAGATTTCTAAAAATGTTAAAAAGAATGTGAGACATCCTAAGGCAATTTCCTTAATTTTGCACATTGTTAAAAAAAAATTTACGGGAAGTTTAATAATTTAAAAACACATTTAGAAGTGTAGCTTTTGGCCAACTTTGAAATAAAATTTAAAAACTATAAGCATTTTCGGTTTATATTTCGCAGAAGATTGTTTTTTTTTATTTTTTAAATATAATTTTAAGAAAATGTTTAAAATTATTTCAAATAT
>JAAAKG020017282.1:0-20545 GCA_010014905.2 Druon quercuslanigerum
TACTCAACGAATCAAATGTGAAAAAACATCGTATCAAAGGAGATATATAGGATTTCATTTTATATGTGTTGCAATGAGTATACGTCCCATTATAAAATAGTGACATACGAAGTCTTCTTTATTAACTTCACTCATATTTTCTAGTGATTTATATTCTCAGGACAATTATAGACTATATGTTTCATATTTAAATTAATGAACCATAACAAATTTTTACCTCTTAAAACTTTCAGTTTCAGTAAGTGAAAATTCCTGAACGACAGCAATGTCTAACAGTGCATATTTACCCCAAAATGTACCACGATAGCTTCCTTTAAAGATATCTGCTTTAGAAAAAGCGCGAGAGTGCGTATTTTTTATTATTATTATTATTACACCATTAAGCCGTTTCCCTTTCGGGATAGGCGTGACTCACTCGGTGGAGGGGAGTAGTGTGAGGAAGGGATTATAAAATTTTTAGAATGATCTGGAATTCTCCGTTATTTATTTAAATAACACGTTCACTCCGCAACACTGATCCGACCCAGGTTGCTGATCAATCTCTCTAGCAATCACCCCAAGTGAAGATCCTCACAAAGCCGTTACGTGAGGTTCCCCACTTGGGTCCATTAGTATCCAAGGTCTTCTTTCAGGCGTCGTTTCCTCTACTGAGACTCTTCTCGTTAACTATTTTCCGAGGTGTGTTAAGCCGGCACAACACCACTGCAATACTGAGGCACGACCCACATCACCATTCAGGGCCCATTCAAGGCCAATTCAATGCCCCACTGCGAAATTCAATGCTCAACATTTTTCATCAAAAAAAGCTGACTGCGCTAGCCCAACGCTAAGCTAGCACCACCATACCCGTAAAACTGGTAAAAAAAAACCAATAGATTTTTGATAATGCCATAATCCAAGGCTCATTCAGGGCCCCTCAAACATCGAAAAACGGAATTCTTCAGATTCTTCGGTTTTTTGTTTTTTTAAAAAACGTACCGTGTTGCGCCAACCCAACGCCATGAAAAACACCACAACCAGTGAACAAAACCAAATTTGTTCCCTCACACAACTTAAGGCCCACTCAAGGCTCTCGAAATACCACAAGAAAAGTTCAAAAAAGTTGTCCAAACAAACATTGTTTAAACAATTTCTTCAAAACTCACATCTACCAACTCATGCTTCCCGCCACAATTTCAGGCTCATTTAAGGCCTCTCAAACATCGAAAAACGGAATTCCTCAGACTCTTTGGTTTCCTGTTCTTTCAAAAAACGCACTGTGTTGTGCCAGCTCAACGCTACGAAACATACCATAAGCAGTGCACAAAACTGAATCTGTCCCCTCACATAATCCAAGGCCCACTCAAGGCTCCCGAAACACCACAAGAAAAGCTCAAAAAAGCCGCCCAAACAAACATTGTTTAAACAATTTCTTCAAAACCCATATCCACCAACTCATGCTCCCTGCCACAACCTCAGGCCCACCCAGGGCCCCCCAAACATCGAGAAACGGAATTTTTCAGTTATTTTGTTCTATGGTTTTTTAAAAAACGTACTATGCCGCGCCAGCCCAACGCCACGAAAAATACCACAAGCAGTGCACAAAACCAAATTTGTCCCCTCACACAACCCAATGCTCACTTAAGGCTCCCGAAATACCACAAGAAAAGTTCAAAAAAGCCGTTTAAACAAACATGGCTCAAACAATTTCCCCAAAATTTATATCCACCAACTCATGTTCCCTGCCACAACTTCAGGCTCATTCAGGGCCCCTCAAACATCGAAAAACAGAATTCCTCAGATTCTTTGATTCCATATAATTTTTTTCTCGCTGTACGAAAAGTTAAATTGGTGCTTTTTTCATATTTCTATTTGTAGTGGTATGCTTAAATTGTAGACAGTATGTTGCGTAAAATTTTTCGTTTTAGTGCATAATCTAAACTGTACTCGCAGAAAGGTGTTTCTGAGATTTTCTGAGATAGCCTGACGCTTAGCGTCAGGATCTCGTAAATTATATCTGGAAAACACTAACGTGATCTGAAAGTTAGCCCATTAGCATTTAGATAACGTATCGAAGTAAGTCTTGGAAAGTCCTGCATAAATTCACCTAACGAAAGCTGAAAGCTGCCGGAAAGAAAATAGTTTTTGAAAGAGAGAACTGACTTTGTAGTGCACCAAGAGTAGCAAAAATTCGCAAGTCGTTTCTCTGCGACTATAATATTATTACGTAGATCCTAAAACTTTATTTGAGAATCTGGTTAAGTTCCTCGGGAGTTTCAAGAGTCTAATAATCGCAATTTCTCCGACTCAATTCGATTTTTTTTACTGTTGACTTAAGTTTTGGCAGAAATTTGGTGAAATTTTCAAAATGTCTTTTTACAAACCAAAAAGAACACTTAGCGAAATTTTCTTTATCCTCGAAGGATGCTTCTTGACAGAAATAGAATATGCTCTTAAATTTGAGGATAAAAGGAATTTGATTTGTCGAAAAAAGAATCTTTTTGCGACAAATTTAATTAATCTTTCATTAATGTTGCACAAAAACTCTCTATAAAAATATACGATAGTGGTGCAGAACAAAACAGCCAAGAGGACAATGCTTTTGTTTCAAAACAACTTCTTCTCTAGATGGATATGTTGTTGTTTTAAAATGTTTGCCCCAATTTAAAAAATGTATTTGTATGGCTAACGATTCATTTTTTTGTTTGTTTCAGGTGAGTGCAACTCATACATACAAAGCCAGTCGTAGTCAGTAAGTACTTTCGTTATAGTATGGTCATGATTTTAACTTAGTGGCCATTTTTAAACAGCGTTATCAATTATGGGCCATTACCACATTCAATCTGATTAATTCTGTTTTTTCATAAGAAAAATAGGAGAATAGTAACTGAAATTTTGATCAGATTGTTAGATTTTCAAGCCAAAAAGACGAATCTTTCAGAAGGCTCTTCTCAAACCGAAAACTTGAATTTCCATCAAAAAAATTCTTTTATTATCAAATAAATCGGACTCCTCCCATAGAAGAGGAATTTGTACGAAAAGACGAATTTTCGTCAAGATGCATGAATTTTGTACTAAATAATTGAATTTTCAACTTATGAAGGATCCATTTTCCATCAAAAATCGAACAGGTAAATCTTAAGATAAAAAATTTAATTTCTAAATATAAAAAACGAATTTTCACTATAAAAAAAAACTTTGAACAAAAGAAACGAACTTTCGAGCAAACTTTTAACCAGATCAATTCAACCAAAAAAGACGAATTAAAAAAAAGCAGTTGAATCCTGCAAAAAGATGAATGTCTAAAACACAAAATTAATTTTCTACAAAATACATGAATTTTTTACCAATAAATGAAATTTTAAACTTATAAAGGATACGATGTCTACCAATGATATAATAGTTAAATTTTCGAACTAAAATTAAGTTATAACAATAATTAAAAACAGCTTTTCAACAAAATAGTTGAATTTTCCGCCAGAGATGTATCTTAACCCATTAGTGAGCAAATGTAAATTTTTTGCACACATTTTCAAGTACACAACTTATTTTGTCAAAAAAATCAATAACTTTATTATTTTTGAGTTAAAAGAAGTCAAAATTTTGTATAATTTTTTTATTTAAACCAATTTTTGTTATTCTTCCTGCATTTGGATGATTATATTACCGCCAAAAATTGTGGTCCGAATGTCTGAGGTTTTGAAACCCCTGCTTTTGAACTTTTGTTCCAATCTTCGTTTTTACTAAAATATCCGTTTTTGTAAAACAGCGTGATGTTAAAATTCATGAATTTTTTTTCGAAAAGTATAAACTTAACGAAAAAATGTTGTAGGACAAAAATTACTTAGAATTGCTCAAACAATACGTATGAATTTTTTTCAGGAGGTTTTGGGCCAATTTTGAATTCTTTAATTTTTACCATTTTTCAAATATCAAAAAATGACTCAAAAACTTCTGAAAAAAATCGTACGTGCTCCTTTAGTGATTTTAGGAACTTCTTATTCGCAAAAATTTTTTCGTCAAGTTCATTCTTTTCGAGAAAAAAATATGAAAGTACGTAATACGTAATTATATTATATTATTACATTTTTTTTCTCGAAAAGAATGAAATTGACGAACAAATTGTATAGAACAAAAAGTGCTTAGAATAAATTAAGGAACACGTGCGATTTTTTCAGAAGTTTCTGAGCCCTTTTTTGATTTTTCAAAAATGGTCAAAATTCAGAAATTCAAAATTGGCCCAAAATCTTCTGAAAAATTCATACGTATTCTTTGAGCAATTCTAAGTAATTTTTCTAGTGAAACATTTTTTCATTAAGTTTATACTTTTCGAGAAAAAAAAATCATGAATTTTAACATCACGCTGTTTCACAAAAACGGGTATTTTAGAAAAACGAAGATTGGAACAAAAGTTCAAAAGCAGGGGTTTCAAAATCTCAGACATTCGGACCGCAATTTTTGGCGGTAATATAATTATCCAAATGCAGGAAGAATAACAAAAATTGGTTCAAATGAAAAAATTATACAAAAATGTTGCCCTGTTTTTTAAACTCAAAAATAATAAAGTTATTGATTTTTTTTTACGAAATAAATTGCAGATTCTGAAATAGCACCATCAAAAACCCTCTGTGCAGGATTTTGGTTAAAAATAACTTTGTTTTTCCAAGAGAACTGTATACTTGAAAATGTGTGCACAAAACTGTGCATTTGCGCATTAATGGGTTAAAACAAATTGGATTTTGAACAAAGTATTTAAACTTTTAAATAAATAGTTTAATTTTCAACTAATAAAGATCAATTTTTACAAAAAAAATGATTAAAAAAATCTATTAAAAAAATTGATGTTCTACCGAAAAAGACCAATTTTCAACAAAATCGTTAAAATTCTACCCAAAAATATGGTTTATCGGCAATAAAATTAATTTTCAATCAAATTTTTATATTTTAAATGAATAATTTATAAATATATAAATAGTTCTAATTTGCAGAAAGAAGAAATCCCACGATTTATATTTGACCAAAAAAGACGAATTATCAACAAAATTGTCAAAATTCTACCCAAAAATGTGATTTTTTAATAGCTACATTAATTTTATACTAAATTGTTATATTTTCAAATAAATTAATTTTCCATCGAAAATGTAACATTTCAACAAAAACTTAATTTTATACCAAATAGTTTAATATTCTACTAAACAGTTAAATTTTTAACAAAAAAGTTAATCTACAAAAATATATTTGAAAGTTGAATTGTCAATTTTGAACTAAAATTGTGAATCTTAAAAAACACATGTTCATTTTTAACAATATAGTTAAATATTCTACCGAAGAAGAACAATTTTCACCAATATACATTAATCATTTCTTAACCAAATGTTTCAATTTTTTAGCAAAGAAAGGTAAACTTTCAACAAAAAAGTAAAAGTTTTAACTGTTAACCATAACTTTTCAACCAAAAATGCAATAGTTAAATTTTTAGTTCCAAAATTTATATTTCAACATAAAATGTAAGGAACCTTCAGCAATAACGCTAAAATTTCAATCAAAGAGATCAGCCGTAAACGAAAAAATGTTTACGAAGTAGTTTAAATTTTAATCTGGCAGTTGCATTTCTTTTACAAAAAGATAAATTTTTAGCAAAATAATTAAATTTTCGACTAAGTATTAGAATTTTTAACGGGTCCGTATTATGTCACATGCGGCAAGTCTATGCGGCAAGTCATATATGCAGCATGTCACAACTACGGCATCTCTACCTAGCGACTTCTCTCACCAGTGGAAAGGGATTTGACCAATATTATTTCTGTGACCAGTCACAGGGGTGCGGGGAGAGATGCCGCAAAAATGTCAATTTCACTGTGAGAAATTCTGCGCGGAAGAGATGCCGCAGTTGTGACATACCACATGTGAGTCAAGCCGAAGTTGTGATATGCCCCAGATGTGACATGCCCCAGATGTTACATACCCCAGATGTGACATGTTCCAGATGTGACATGCCACAGTTGTGACATTTCGCATAAGTGTCACGCTGCAGATGTGGCTTGCCGCAGAGGGTCTTTCCGCATGTGACATGAAATATCCCCATTTTCAACCAAATAAGATGAATTTCGAAACAAAAATATGATACGAGAATTTTCAAAGAAAACTAGTTGGACTTCTTGATTAGTGTCCATTAATTCATTTCGCATTTAAGCTTAAAAACGAGAAAATTAAGAAAAAGGGAAAGATTCTTGAAAATACGGAATAAAAGAGTTCTTTAAATTAATGGTATAAAGGGGAAAAGGAAATAATGTGAAGTCCTAAATGAAGGGTAGTACAGCAAAACGAATTACCTAAAATTTGGTGAACATAAAATTACTATTTTTATTGAATCACTGTTGACGTGATAATCCTTGGTAGAGATATTTTTTAACGTTTTCAGAGAATATAACAAGTGACAACTTTGAAAAAATGCAACTATTTATCAAATTTTGTACCTCGGATTCAACTCTTGGAATCACCTATGCAATTTCTATCAAAAAATTTTAATTTATACCACACATTCTCTAAGGAATTATCTTTAATTAAGCTCAAGAAAACTTTTTGAAAAACCGTTATTGGTTCTCGCGATGCAATTAAAAATATGCAATGCGTCTGCGTGAAGTTTTAGTCGGCGCTGTTTGACATTTTTAGTCATCTCGTAGGCACTCATGAATATTTTTAAAGATTTATTGGTTTAAATTAATGATGTAAGATTTCAAAGATTGTATGGTATACCTTTCAAACTTTTTCTATAACTTTCATAGGTTATGTCGTGAGTTGATAAGTCTTTTGAGAAGTTTAGAAATATCTTTATTAGCAGTTATTTGACGCGGAATTTTATTAGCCTTGTGACGGTTTTTTAAAAAAGTTTCTCGCTCATTTTTCAAACGAGTAAACACCTTTAAAAATCAACAATGATTTTAAATAGTACTATCCTTCAAATTTTAAAGTCATATTCAAACTTAGCTATTATTTAACTTTGCAAACTTTGTTCAAATTTATCATCAGGGAACGTACTAAACTTTATCTAAATTCGCTAAAATTGGTAACATAGTTTGTGGACGGCCCCTTAGGGACCAGCCACGCCATAAATTTGTGTCGAAAAATACAAAATTGACTTGGTTCATGTGAATTATTCAGATATTCATATAAAATTCGGTCCATACTGCAGTAGGAAGTTTGAATAGGTGTAGTTAATACTTTTATTGAGAATCCACTCGCCAGGTTTCCTGAAAGGCGTCGCGATACTATTTTCTCCTGAAGTGCGAGTCCAATGCAGTGCAAATGCAAATGCACCCTCGGGACTTTGAATCTGCATGCAATCGTCGTGCAATTTTAAGCATGATACGAGGAACCAACTTTCGGCGTGACTGCGGGCTTTATTGCGACCGAGAACGAGGTCGCAGCTCCGGCATTTCAAACTTTGCACTTATTCGTTGTTCGGCTTCGCGAGGTTACATAATATTGCCAGCTGTTCAGCTGAATGCAAAATTATTGCTTCGCCATATAAACTACATATTATTCACACCATACTACATACACATGTATGGGAATTACCGCCTGGAAGTAATTTGCATTTACAAGAACTTGAGAACCGTTAACGCAGCGTATACCCATTACCCAGTTGTTAACTAGAGGGACTTCTATAAACTGGTGTTTCTATTATAACCAATTTTCGATACCTATGAGGAGCTAAAAATATAAAGGAAGCCAAAACGATGAATTTGTTACAAAGGAGGCTCAAGTTGGATGTTCAAAGAAAACCCAATTTTAATAAGAGACTTTCTTGGCGAAAGTAAAGAGATAGAGATCCTATCTTTCTGAATCATTTTGAATCTTTAGGGCAGAAAGAGATATAGAGTAAATGTTAACCATTCTATGTCTTTGTCAATCTGAATTTATGTCTATTTTTTCAATGCCGGCTTTTCTATCTCACCTTATCCTTCATCTATCCAGGTCATTATCCAGGTCTATCTTTCTGTTAATGTAAATATCTGTCTATCGTTTTCAACATCGTCCTCTTTATCTTATCCCATCCTTCATCTCTAATATCATTATTATTATTATATTATTATTATATCTCTAATATCTACATCTCTAAAATCTATCTCTCTGTCAATATCAATTCCTATCTATCTTTCTTAATCACATCTATCTCTTCGTATCTTCTATCTATTAAGGTCTATATTTTTCTATCTCTTTTCCAATCTAAATTCAGGCTTATCTTTTTCAATACCATCTTCTCTATTCCACCATATCCTTTGTCTATCCACGTCAATCTTTTTCTATCTCTTTGTCAATATAAATAGACGTCTATCTTTTTCAATATCCTCTTCTGTATCTCATCGTATTTTACATCTATCAACGTCTATCTCTTTCAATACCCTTTTTTCTATCTCATTCTATCATTCATCTATCCACATCAATATTTTTCTATCTTTCTGTGAATGTAAATTTGCTCTTATCTTTTTCAATCCCCTCTTGTCTATATTATCCTAACCTTGATCTAGTCATGTGATTCATGTCAATTTTCTATTTCTGTTGATATTTCAATCAAACAACATTTGAATTTTAAATCAAAAAGAAAGAAAGATAACTTTTTTACCACAAATGATAAATATGCAATATAAAAGGACGCCTTTTACAAAAAACAGTGGAATTTTCGATAGAAAAAGATGACTTAACAAAACAGTGGAATTTTCAGCAGAATTATTGAATTTTCGACAAAATAGTTGAATTTTTCAACATATGGCTGAACTTCTAGCCTATAAGAAGATAAATTTTCAGCAAGAGTTAATTTTTTAAGCTAAAAAGTCGGATGTTTGAATAAACAGTTGATGTTTGAACCCGAAAATATGAATTTTCAGCAAGAGCTTTTTGATTGATGAAAAATGATGATTTTTGTAGCAAATAGTTCAATTTTTATCTAAAAAAAGGTCAGTTTTAAACTAAAAATGGAGTATTTAAATTTAAAGTTTAAGAAATTATATCTGCATTTTCAATTAAAAAAATTAATTTTCAACAGCAACAAAATAATTTTGAACCAGTTAAATGCAACCAACAGAGGTAATATGAATTTTCAACAAAAAAGTTAATTTTCTACGAATTACTTAAGTTTCCAAATAAATAATTTAATTTTTAAGTAAATTGTTTAACTTTTTACTCAACAGTTCGATTTTCAACTAGAAAAGAGAAACTTTTAGCAAAAAATGAAATAGTTACATTTTCAGTTCAAAAAATGTATTCTCAACCAACAAAGACAAGTTTTTAATAAAAAAAAATGTATTTTCTTTTGAATCTTCATCTAAAAAAGGTCGATTAAATTACATTTTTTGTTAAAAAAAATTAATTTTCAACAAATACAATCGAATTTTTAAGAACTTTTTAAATTTGCTACAAAAAGGTGAATGTTAAACTGAATTTTTTTATCTTCAACAACGAAAAATATATGATTTTTTAAGAAGTCTACCCTCTATTACTGAGATTTTAATTTTAAAAGATGTTAATTTAAACTTTTTCAAACAGTTGGATTCAATAAAAAAAACATTTAACCAAATAATTATAACTGCGATATTAGTTTTTCTCTACTTATAAATATCTGGTCAGCATCGTAACCCCAAACAGACGAATTTTTTACCAAGATTAAGTTTTTACCAAAAAATGCGAATTTTCAAAAAAATGCATCATTTTTAACTAAAAAGTATCAATTTTCCACCAGAAATCTAATATTTAAATATTGAGTTAAATTAATTTTCATCCAAAAGAGAAACAAATTTTCAATAAACATGCAAGAAATATTTATTTTAAACAAATTAGTTTAAATTTCAACCAATTAGTTAATTTTCAAGTAAATGCAAATTATCATTCAAATACTTAAATTTGTAACCAAATAGTAGAATTTTTAACCATATGAGATTAATTTTGAACCAGAAACATAATTAAAATACTTCGATATCACATGAAATTCTTTGAAATCCCGTGACTCATTTGGAAATCACCCCAAATCCCTAAAAAATCTTTTAAAATGCGTTAGAATCTCTGAAAATGCTTTAAATCGCTTCACATATTTAAAATCCTATAAAAATTTCTTATAATACTTTAAAATAAATGAAAATCCGTTAGAATCTCGAAAAAACCTTTCAATGAAATCTTAAAAATTCATGGGATTTTTCGGAATCCCTGAAATTCCTTAGAATATATTAGAACCGACTAAAATCTTTAAAAATCTTATGAAATCTTATGAAATCCTTTAAAATCCTGTCAAATAATAAAAAACTCTTTATGTCTCTTAAAATCCGTTAAATCCCTTAAATTCTTTGGAATCCCAGTAAAATCCCCTGGTAACCTTCAAAATTCGTGAAAATAATTCGTTATCATATGAAATCTGTTGAAATCCCGTGACTTATGCTGCAATACTTTAAATTCTCTGAAATTCTCTTAAAAATTCTATGAAAACCGCGGAAATCGTTCTTAATAAATTCCTTAAAATCCTTTAACATCTGTCGAAATTCTTTGAAATCTAGAGAAACTTCTGGAAATCTGATTAAAGTTGACGAAGTCCCTTAAAATCTTGTATAAATCCCAAACGAAAAGAGATTTTCACAGAAATTGTACTAGCCAATTTCATCAAACACTTGAAATATTCTAGAATAGTTTTAAATCCCCTAAAGTTTTTATAATGCCTTAAAGTATTTGTAAATTCCTTCAGATCTCATTTATTCCGTAAAAAGCTGTAGAAATCTCATTAAATTTCCTATAAATTTTTATTTTTTGAAATACCTTGTGGTTTTCTTAAATTCCTTAAAATCCCTTGCAATCTTGTTTACGACGAAAATAATTCATATATTTGTTATATGCAGGGTGTCCAAAAAGTAATGAGACACCTGAATAATTTTCCAGGTAAAATATTTTTTCATAAAGGTCAAGCTTATTCGTGGAGTAATTTTTCACGAGGAATCCAGTGGTGACCTTGAATTTGACCTTGAGCTTGACCTTCAAGATTGTGTCAATGTGAACATTGTTTTTTTAAAAATGGGGACCCCTATTTTTGACAACGTCAATCGAAAGAGCTGGAAATTTTACGTCCAAACATTTCCTCAGGGCATGGGTCAAGGATGACCTTGAACTTCAACTGAAGGTTTCTAGACCTTTTACGTAAACACTTGAGCCGAAGCAGTACAGATTGGGCCCCACTCATTCCTGGGTCAAGCCTAAAAACCTTCCGCTGAAGTTCAATGACATCCGTGACCCATGCTCTGTCTACATGTTTAGACGTAAAATTTCCCGCTCTTTCGATTGTCGCTGACAAAAGTAGGGTTCCTAATTTTAAGAAACAAAGTTGACCTTGAAAAAACCTTGAAGGTCAAGGTCAAATTCAAGGTCATCTCTGGATTCGTCATTAAAAGTTACTCCAGGAATGACCTTGACCTTTTTGAAAAGGTCTCCACTCGGGCCCATTAGTATATTGAGTGATTATGGTCGAGATTTTCTAAACAATTCAAAATCTTTGGAGACATCCTAACAAGATAAGGGTGGCTTGAATCTGAATGTGTAGATGTGCGTCATCGTAATTGTGAAGTCGTGTTAAATTTCCTTTACCAAAGGTTTATTCCTTCGCAGGGCGAGCTTAATTAACATTAAAGAGGGGTCGAAAGGACCGGCCAGATGGTGTTTATCTACACGGAACTAAATTTTAGCATTGCGGTCGCACCGGCGGGTATTCTCAGGAATTCTCAACAACAAATAATGTATAATTCCCTCGGAGAGAGGCGAAAAGGTCAAAAGATTTAATGAACAAAATTGTAGTTTTACAAAAGTTAATTCTCCGTAATAGGAACATTTGCTTAGTGAATGTTTTAAGGAGGCCAGATACAATAGAATGCGATTAAAGTGCGGGAAAAAATAATTTACAAATGTGAAATACTTTTTTTTAGAGTCGTTCTCTGTACATATTTTTATATTTATGTAAATTCCAACAGGTTGCGAAAGACTGGCTGCACCTTTAGTAATCTGCATTGCAAATTTCCTCGCAAGACCGAATGAAATTGTCGCTCGCTTACTGGTTGGCTTTTTAATTAAGTAACTTCCATCGTAAAGCTTCCATTTCTAGACACCACATATATCCGTAAAGACCCTTCAAAATTGGTGCTTCTGGCAGGGTTATCATATTTATACATCTCCAAAACGAGATCTACTTTCAGGTAGCTGATACAAATACGAGAAAAATTAATCAGATATTGATGGATTTTCGTAAATAATCTGAAAACTTTGAGAAATAATTGATGAATTCAAAGTGAACATTCCTAAACGGTTCATCACTTATTTGTTTGTTTATAATTACAGAAATATTAAGAGTGATTGAGAAAAATTTCTCAGAGAACTCGCAAACTGGGCTGACAAATCTAGAAACTGGGATCTAGGATAGCCTGCATGTAGCCCGCACAAACCCGGCATGCGTGAGTCAGCAGTCCTTGAGAATTTAAACCCTCCAAACTGCGAATTTTTAATTTATATCAATTAGATCGCCAAAACAACTTTTGTATTTTTATATTCAAGTTCACAAAAAAGTTCGAAATTTGTCCTTACATTTCTCATAGATATGAAATTCGATATTTATTTTTTTTTCATTTTTCCGAGACCTAACTACAATTTCGTGTCTTCTTTCCGTGTAGGTCAGGGAAAACCTGAAAATCAGGAAAAATTCAGGGAATTTGATTGTTCAATGAAAAGTCAGGGATTTTGAAAAAAATGTTGCAAAATGCAGTGAATTTCTATAAGAGTTACTTTAAATATCTGTTAAAGGTAATAAATTTAAAATTTTGATATTTTATTTTGAAATTTTTTTTTGAGAAAGAAGTCTTCTGGATTTTCTTTTTATATAAAAGGGATTTTTGAAGACCAGTATACTTTTTAGAAATTGATAATGTGAAAAAGTCGATTTTTCTACATGGTGACTATAATTGTCGAAGCCTTGGTTGCAATTTATCAGCAAGCTGACAAATGAACTAAAACACTAAAGGATCACGCTCACCCTCGCCGTAGCAGGCGCTTGAATGCTATAAATCTCTTTTTCCCCTGAGTTTCTCGAACCCAGTGTGCCCTCTTTCAGTTGAACTTTTTCTTCGCAAATGGACGAAAGAACTAACTTTCCAAACTAATTACGATCCCATCTTTATTACGTATGCACAAGAGACACTCTGTCTAGCTCATAATGGTTCTCAGGAATATTTTTCATTTCCGAATATCTTTACATGTCTCACTAATTCAATTTTGTATTTAGTATGTTTTCTAGCTAAAACTGTGCAAATTGTTTTAAACATAACTGATGCCCAAATTCAGACGTGTCGAAAGTATTGTTTCACTTTAGATCTTTGAAAATTGATTCAAACATAATTGATACCCAAGTGCATTGGCGTTGACAGCATGGGTTCTAACTGGTACACTCTAAAATATTCGAACCGTTCTGATGCCCAAATTCAGGCTAGTCGAAAGTAATGTGCCAAACTAGGACTCTTCAAAGTGAATCGAACTGAAGTGATGTTAAACTGCAGACACGTCAAAAGTATTGTTTCTAAGTATTGATTCCAACCAGGACTTTTCAAAGTGATTCAAACATAATTTATGCCAACATTCAGAATTGTCGGAAGTATGGTTTCTAACTAGGAAAAACTATAAAAGGCAAAGTATTCGAACTGTAATGATGCGCAAATTCAGGCGCGTCGAAATTTTTTCTAACTAGGACTGTGTAGAGTTATTCAAACATAATTTATGTCCAGATTTCAGAGGTGTCTACAGTGTTTTTCTAACTAGGACTAGGACTCTGCAAAGTATTCGAACTGTAATGATTCCAAATTAGGGCACATCGACATTTTTTCTAATTAGAACTCTGCAAAGTGATTCGAGCATAATTTATGCCCACATTCAGAGTTGTCGTAAGTATTGTTTCTAACTAGGACTAACTAAAAAAGGCAAAGTATTCGAACTGTAATGATGCGCAAATTCAGACGCGTCGACATTTTTTCTAATTAGAACTTTGCAAAGTGATTCGAATCGAACTGATGCCCAATTTCAGACGCATCAAAAATCGATTCGAAAGACTAGACCTGCCAGTTAGAATCGGATTTTTTTACTATTTCTAAGACAGCATTAGTTGCATCGCTTTAAAGAAGCAATGTCATTTGGTTAGAAACTATAGGATATATAGGTAAGTTCAAGTACTTTGATATTTCCAGAGCACTGTTCAGTGCTCCACTAGGTGCACTCCCCATGCATCATGTCCACCAACCAATATCGGCTTTTAAACTCCTCCTCCTCAGAACTTTTACTGTAAATCACGCCACAACAATCGACCTGTATTAAACTCTCCATCTTATTCTCATGAACATGGACCAAAGGAGACCAGAAATTACCTGATTCAATGCATCTATTCGAGTTTTTTGAAATCCAGAAATTTAATACTTTCAGGGATTACAATCCGTCTCGTTTCAATTTCAAACATCCTCTAAAACACCTAAAATTGAGAATTTCGACCCAATTTTTCCCTTTTCCCTCTTTTTTACAAGGCTTTAAATCATTTTTTAAGAACCATAAACCTAAGCTGAAGACATTGGAAAGCAAGACGCTTTCGAAAAGATTCTTTTTGATGATAAAATTTAAAATATTTCCTAAACGATTTGTTTATTAATTTTGTAGACTTTTAAGGGCATCACCGGGAGATAAGAAATAGCTAAAGATTCAATGAAGAAACTAAACCTGATAGGCAAATCAGTTTTTCTGTTGCAAATCAAAAATGTTTAGTTATATGTAATATTATGTATAATTCCTCTATTTTCACGAAAACAGTGGAATAAATTCTTTGAAATAAAATTAATATAGGTACACTAAAATTAAATCTATATTGAAACACATCTCTTCGTATTGTAGGTAAAAGAAATCCATTGTTCACGAAATAAATGAATTTTTAACAAAATGCGTTGGATGGCCTATCAAAAAGATGCATTTTCAATCAAGAAGAATAATTTTCAACCGAAAAAGACAAATTTCCTAGAAAAAACATCAATGTTTTTAACTAAAATAGTGGATCTTTAACCAAAACAACAACGAACTTTTAACAAATTTGTACAACTTTTAACCAATTCATTGAAAGCCAAAAAGAGGAATTTTCTACAAAACAGTTGAATTGTCAACCAAAAAGTTAATTTTAGACGAAAAAATATATTTTTATCCAAATAGTTTAACTTTGTACAAAATATTTCGAATCTTCAAAGAAGGTCATAGCGGTCAAGGTAATGTACACCTTAACATTTCATCAACTTCTGTGAAGCATCTTGAAAGGTTGTTTACTCCGAAAAACCAAGAAAGTTCAGAAAAAGAGTATCTAGTCGTTTCTCAGAAATTTGACCTGAATTTTTTTACCTTTCCAAGGTCACAAAAACGATTTTTCAACAGGTCGTTTTTGAAGTGAAATTCCCCGCTTTTTCAAATCCGCAGTCAAAAATAGGGGTTCTCATTTAATAAAAGCGCCTTACCTCCATTTGACCTTGAAAATTGACCTCAAAGTCACAATTGATGGTACTGTAAAATGTCACCCTCGGTCCTGGTCAACCTTTGTTCGAACCATTTCTTCGTAGGTAAAGTATTTTATAAGATATCTGGTCGTTTCTGAGACATTTGACCTTAATTTTTTACCTTTCCAAGGTCACAAAAACCACTTTTCCACAGGTCATTTTTCACGTGAAATTTCCCGCTCTTTTAAAATCTGCAGTCAAAAATAGAGATTCTTATTTAAGAAAAAGGTCCTACCTATATTTGAAAAAAATTTAATTATTTAAAACATTAAAAGTTAATTCATTTAACTCACTTAACGGAACCAAACGTTCAAGCTAGATTTAAACATCCTCATGCAAAAATGGATTTGTATTTCAAATATTTAATAATAATTATTGAGAAATGTAGCACTGATAAAAATTAAAAGATGTTTTTGAAAGAAAACAATGAATTATTTGAATAAAATATTATTAACAATTAACAATTTTCAAAATTCGTAGTTTTTGTACACGATTGAAACCGGAAATATCTCTTTTTATCAAAATGAACCATCGTGAAAGCATTAAATCTATAATTAACAATTAAAAATTAATACATGATTTATTCATTTAGATTAGTTAAAAACATTTGCTTTGGAACAAAAAGGGTACAATCGAATTTTTATATTTAATACTTAATAGTATTTTTTCGTATTTTGAATTTATGCCCTAGTGTTTGAAACTTTGGAAACTTTGAAACGCTTCCGAAGTTTCATAAAACTTTACAACCCTAATTAAATATTTAATGAAAAATATAACAGTATAGTTTTCAACAAAGTAGAATGAACTTTTATCAGAAATATATATATATTTTTTTTTAAACTATATTTTAATATTTTTAACAAATTTAATAAAATACGTCAATTGGCTTATGAGAGAAAGTAATTTGATTGTTGTTTATCTTCATAATTATTTTCTTTTCTTAAATAATAATTTTTTTTAATGTAATTTTTTACTCTATAATCATCTTTTTAGGTAAACTTATAAATTTCTGTGAACATGTGAGAGCTTTTAACAGATAGAAATACCTCACAAACAAGTTTAAAAGTATAAGAAAACAAAACCAGAAAAAGTAGGATTTTCAATAAGTAATTTTTGTGTTTATCGAATAAGTTCTTTCTATTAGCTTATTTAGAAAAATACGTCGAATAACTCAAGGTTTTGACTGCACTTTTAAATTCTGTTGTTTATTTATTTTTCAATATATGATCTTCTTGCGTTTTTTCTGGTGTGTTTTTATCAGTAGTAAGTGCTAAAGTGTTCAACAGTTTTAGATTTAGAAAACTGGCTAAAAAATTACAAATTTGTTATTAATAAAATCCCCTTTGAATCCCCATCTTTTCGAAAAATGTTACTTTTTTCATCTAAAATTGAACTACTGCATCGCTGTGGTCCCTGCTGTGGCTTTAGAGGATATAGTAGATGTAAAACCTATACTTAGCAGGGTATCAACCAATAATTATTGATTATAATTAATCTCGTTCCCCTGGTCCGATGGGTTTATCACATTTTCTAAAACTCATCAGAGTCATGCATCGTAAAGCGGAAAATTGCACCGCACTCGTGCATTTCCCAACTTTGCGGAAGTTTTGCACCCTTAATAACGTCGGCCGGTTTCTGGAAAACTCGCTGCCAAGGACGTTACTTCACGTTAGTGGTAATCAAGCAGCTGGTTGAGCAACGAGGTTAATAACCCGTTAACAGCCCGTCTTTAAACATTTTAATCTTTTCCACGTCACAACCCCAACTGCCGCCAACAGCAAACACCTTTTTAAAAAATGTAATTGATGAGGCTAATCTTTATGAAGGAAGGGCTGTTAAGCTTATTACAGTCTTATCTTAATAAAAAAATATTAATTTTATGTAGGGGAGTGTCGTACAGGTCTGTACATTGCATAGGTTGAGACATTGTATAGGTTAGGACATTGTATAGTGGCGCGACACTGTATTGTGTATAGCTCGAGGAAGCGCCTTTTTAGATTTTTTGCACTTTCGCTACCTGTTATTACTGTCTCATGATACACTCAACTTCCAGTTAAGTCAAAGCTCAGTTATGTCACCGATCAGATATATCAAAGCGGACCGCCCAGTTATTTCACATTTCACACCCCCTCCACTTAGCAACACGTGACACTTATCAGCACAGACACAGATACAAGCGGCACACGTATAAAGCGCACTCGTTCATCTTCTCCGTCCCAATAGACATTGGTGGTGATGAGGGGAATTTGACGTAACCGAACGATTTTCATTTCAAAGGCTTTGACTTAACTGGAAGTTAAGTGTATTATTAAAAGTAATAGTAATATGTGACAATAATAACAGGTGGCACGTCTTTTTTTTTTGCAAATGTCCACATTTTAAGATCCCATGAGTCAGAAAACCCCATTTTTATAAAAGTGTCTGTCTTATCTGTCTGTCGGTAGTCAGCATGTAGATACGATAACTTTCTAAAGACTGATCAGATTCGATTTACGTTTGGCAGACTTTTTTAAGCCCTAATAAGAAAGATCGAAATTGTTAACTAGGGATTTTTGACCAAAATTTCTTGTTTTATCTATCGAAAAAGTTTTTTCAAATATAAAAAATTTGATGTACCAGCAAAACTGTGCCTGACAAAAAACATGTTAACAAGGAAAATAGTTATCCGAAAAAAAATCTTTAAATTTAATTCAGACCCTTTTTGGTTCGATTGAAAAAAGAATTTTGAGATGATAAATCAGGCATCTCAAATTGATCTACACTTTTTTTTTTTAAATCAAAAATTCAATTTTTTCCGAAAATCTATGAGTGATATGAAAAAAATGTTAAGAAGAAAAATTATTCATCTCAAAAAAATATCTAGAAATATACGGTAGGCTATTTTTTGATAAGACGTATAATTTTGTTTTTGATCATGATCGCGACATTTAAAAAATGTACAAAACACCAATTGTTCCTTACGAACGTATAATTTTATAATTTTGTTATATTATAGTTGTTTTCGTTAAGAATACATCTTGTGGTTAAAAATTGTATAATCTGGTTGCGAATTTGATTATTTTGTTGGAAAATTAACAATTTTGATAAAAAGTCATCCTTTTTGGTTAAAAGTTTAGTGGTTTTGTTGAAAAAATCGTTGTTTTGGGTTGTAATAAAATATCTTGTTGGAAAAATTCAGCTATTTGGTTGAAAATGAACTTTTTTGAAAAAAAATTTGTTTATTTGAAACGAAGGTTCAACTCGATCGATGAAAATTCGTCTTCTTGGTTATTAGATCATCATTTTAGTTTAAAAAACAACTTATTTTTCAAATTGATACTTTAAATTTTTGTTGAAATTTTGTTGTTTTTGAAAGTTATTTTTTTTTAATTGGAAATTAAACTATATCCCTGGTTTTTATTTTTAGATTGAAGCTTCCCGATTTTACTTGAAAATTTATTTATTTAGTTGAAAATTTAATGATTTTGTCGAAAACTAGTTTTTAGAAATTAAATTTTTTTACTGTAAATGTATGTATTCCGTTTTTTATTTTGTAAATGTGTTTTTTTGTCTTAAAACGTGAACTATTTAGTTTAAAATTAATGAATTTTGTAAAAAAAAAAAATAATTTTTTTGGTAGATAATGAATCTTTTTAGATAAAAACTAATTTTTTATTGGTTGCAATTTTAACTATTTTGTTAAAAACTAGTTTCTTTTTCCGAATTTTTTATTGAAAATTTGTCATACTTACTTGAAAATTTTACTATTTGGTTGAAGTTTCTTTTCTTTATTTAAAGATTTATCTTGTTTAGTATAAAATTCATCTATTTTATTGAAAATTTGTCCATGAAGGTAGGAAATTAATCTTTTTTGTTTAAAATTGAAGTATTTCTTTCATTTATCGGTTTAAAAAGTTAACTATTCTGTAACAAATTAGTCATTTTGTCTAGAAAATTCAACATTTTGTAGAAAATTTATTTTCTTCTATTGAATACAACAATTTTTCAGAATATAGAATAAAAAAATGTCAGTAAAAACTTCTTTGGTTGAGGATTCAAATAGTTTGTTGAAAAATGTTTTTTTTTTATTTGACTGTTTTTTATGTTAGAAATTAAAATATTTTTTATTAAAAATTCATCTCTTTGGTCACAAAGGACCCCGCACTAAATGTACTGTAAATGGCTTTTTGTGAAAAATTCTAAGTCTAATTTTTCTTTTGTATTTTCGAACCTGGAAAGCAATAATCCGAATGAAAAAAGTAATATGAATGTGCAGTTAAAAAAAAATGGTCAAAGTTTCAATTTTTACATGTATTTTAATTGAAGAATACTAAGGTAAGATATCCTAAAATTATTTAAGCGAAGGTTCAAAAATCCGAAAGTTTAAAAATTATTTATTTGCATTCAGATAGATGTTTAGGAAAAAATAAAGCGCTCTCTTTTCTTTATTATTTATCCTTCTTTTTTTACATTACCAAGACTTTGAAGTTACTAATTAAGAACATATTAAAAATTCTTTCAAAATTTTGATCATGTTTTCTATTGCCATTAAATTCTGTTTTATTCAACTTAGTTTCCGTTTGAAAACAATCCTTATTGATGAAAAAAGTTACTTGTTCATTTAATCAGTCAATAATGTGGTTAACATTCATGTTTAAACTTTGCAGTGTGAATGGCAATCTTTTATTGCATAATTTAAGATAGATTTTCTAAATTTTGTCAGTCCTTTCATATAATTTTTTGTTTTTGAAATCAAAACGTACTAAGAATTTCAACAGATAAATCAGTTATTTTTAAATTATCATTTTTTTAAATTATCCTGATTAAAGTAGAAAGATACATTTTCACAGCATCACTTAAGCTGAATTTTTTAAATTTAATTTCATCAATAATGCTTTTTTCAATTATTTCACGAAAATTGGGAAATCCATTCTTCTAAGTAAAATAAATGTAAGTACTATCTTAAATTACATTATCGACGTTCTACTTTCTTAAGATTT
>JAAAKG020017293.1:0-45680 GCA_010014905.2 Druon quercuslanigerum
GGGTTATCTATAAAATAAAATAAATGCTGTTTTCCTTTTTTGTTATTAATTATAAAATAAGAAAAAACATTTTAAGAATCCTCTCCATAAAATTGATGCGGATTTATGTTAGCTTTTATTTTAAATAAAAAAAAATATTCGAATAAGAATTCTCTTCTGAATATTAATTTGTCCGTAGACATTTTTTTGCCCCACTGGGCGATGCGCGGGAGAGTGAACGTGCGCGCTTCAAGACTTGCACATGAAAAATTAACAAATTAAAATAAGAGCTCAAAACAAAAAGACAAAATATAATTTTTTTACAATTTTTTAGAAGAAACTTTGATTTTTTTCTCGATTTTTTTAATATAGAAAAAAGAGTACTGAATTCACATTAAAAATATACATTTGATTAAAATATCTTGAAAAAATACCGGGTTATTATTATTATATTATTATAGTATTATTGGGTAATTATTAAATTTGGTAATATTATAAACTATTCGTAAATTTTCCAATACGAAATTTTCATATCTCGTCAACCTTATAATTTCGTGAATTTTCTTTTTCAAACATTTTCTTTCTCGGATTTTTTTAGTCGTCTCTACAATAAGAACAAATAAAAGAATTCGATGACTATTTTTAAAAATATTTTTAACATTTTAAACAAATTCATTTAAAAAATTCAAAGTGCGGTAATTTCCACAATTTTGCCATTAAAAAAATATATTTTACCACAATATTTTATCTGCCTAACACTATTATTTCACTGAAACTATGTAGGATATTTAAATCTGAAATTTCCACATTTTGAAGTTTTTAAATTGACTCATTTTCATTTTTTAATAATATACATATACATATTTATATACATGTTTTAGAGATTTTCATACTTAAAAATTCAAATGGAAATCGTTTACCTTTCAAAAATTTAATCTTAAATTTCACGCTACAAGTATACTTATAATTTTAATTATTTCATCCTTGCTCCTTCAAAATTTAGGTATTTTAATTTAAAGTTGTAGAAATGAATAATTTAGCTTTCGTTAAATCTTAAGAAACTTCTAAAGTACTTCTGTTAGCTCCACGAGATTTCTTAGGAGAAGATAAAGATAAGATTTATTTGAAGACAAAAAAGTCATTCACTATTGACAATAGACTGTATATAAATAATACAATTCTTCGCTTCTAATCTTATTCGTTTACTTTATGATAATAGATTTTATAATATCTGTAGATAAAATTATTCATTTAAAAAAGAGATATATAAAAAAAAAAAACTTTTTTTTCGTAAGAAAAATAGTTATATTTTGTGTTATATATCTTCTTATATTTTGGAAAATTTTAAGTGTGTTTATCTTTATATATTGGTAACTTATTTACGGTCAGTCATAGAAACGATTCAGTTTTTTAACTTTTAAATATCATTTTTATTTTTTTGAACTGAATTCACAGTAACAGTATTTATTGTTTGCAGAAAAAATTTATTTAACATTGATTAAATTGTCAGAAACCGTTTTCCTTACAAAATTCGTTTACGTGTTCGTATTATTTTTACATTTTACTACTTTAAAAAATAACAATAGGTATTGCATATAAGTATTTTTTTTCATTTGTACATTTGAAAAACAACTTTTTGTTGTAGAAAAAATATAATTTCTTAAAAAATATAATTTCTTAAAATCTATAATATCTCACCTTCTTCAAAATGTAATGTTGGAAGTATGGAAGCGTTGGCAGCCTACGTTGAAATGGGTGTCATTGGAAATTCAGTCTTCTGAATATACAGGTGTTTTCTGAGATCACGTGTGCCATATGTTTCTTTTGTGCTACATCGGTATTTATCATATGAATTTATTTCTTCTCTTCGAATTTGTTTCCTTATCAGTCAATTGATTTTTAACTTGCTCTATTAATATTTTGCAGCTGCTTCATATAAACGAAAATTTTCTGTATTCTGTTATCTATTATCTAGTCTATTATGTATAATTAATTTTACTTATATATTTGAAACTGATCCATTCACTACTTTACATAGAGGGAGGTTCGCCATGGCCTACAATTTAAAATCTACTTTTTGAACATATTTTGATATAATTCGACCCCAAGAGTTCCAAAATACAACTTTTTAACATTTTTGTTGCGTGTTACTTTATTCTGATCACGATATGTCGAAAAGTAAAACAGCTATGATCATAAAATTTAGAAGAAGTGTAGCTCCGTTTGCTGTCCAGGTCTAAAATGATATTGAGTTAGATCGGCCATTAAGAGTTTTTTTTTAGTATAAAATATTTATTCATGTCAATGTTATATGTAGTGTATTTTTTCACGTCTTCGAGATGCATCGATCAACTAATTGCTGAATCTTTAATGAACCACCAGTACCGAGTTATGAAGTTTGAAGAAAATGGTTTATTCTGTTTACATATAAAAAAAAAATTTTTTAATCAGTCAAAATACAATAATATAATATTTAGTATCCCAGGCGAAAATATTACGTATAGTTTATATACAGTGTGAAGTATTATATATAATATTCAGTTGTTTTAAATATTTTTTCTGTAAAACAAATGAATATTATATATAAAACTTCACACTATATATAAACTATATAGAATATTCAAAATAAAATAATACTATGTCTAGTGTAATTGTTCGCGTCTTCGAGGTACGTCGAATGATATGTTGACGCACCTTCTATGATCTCATATGATCTATCAATACTTATGTTTAAATTTAAAAAATATATTGTTTATCTTCTTGATATGAGGAAAAGTTTTTTAATATTAGAAATACAACAGTAAAGATATATGAACTAACTGTTCACTTTTAAGTTGTTTTAAAACATTATGTACCTTTTTAATAAGGTGTTTTTTTATATTGGGAATACAATAGTACTGCATTTTATGTAATTGTTCGCGTCTTCTCGATGCGCAGATTAATATACTGACGAACTTGTATTGATTATTATTGATTAATCAATAGCGAGTTAGAACGTTAAAAAAAAGTTATTACATGTACTTTCAGAGCTGATTTGCAATGGATTTGATAATTTTATATCAACTATTCTAAATAAGAAATAAGAATGTATATGCATAAAACTTCTGGACTTTCGTTTGTGCCAAACTATAAATGAAAAGTCTTTGAAAAATATTTTATTTCTTACTTTTACTAATATTTGAGTTCTCCATTTATTATTCATATTTAGAAAAGAAAGCTTTTTGGTTCTGAGTTTATCAATTTTTTCTTATAATTTTGCACGAGTCTTTTGATTCCTGGAAATGTAACATCTGCAGAATAGTGTCTGTTGAGGCACGTGGAATAATTAAGCTTTCCGTTCGATCGCCGAAGTTAAGCAGCGCTTGGCGCGGTGATACTAGGGTGGGGGTCGTAGTATTTGTACCAATACTAATAATTATAGTAATTTTTAATAATGATTAGTTAATGCTAATAACGATAGTGATATCTTGCAGGCTAAACAACAGGCAAAAATATTAACCAACATTATTAATTTTATAATGTAAACTATCCATTGTAAATATATTAATTATTTCGTACTTTTTATACGTTACAACAAATTTGGCTGATTTTTCTATGTGTAAATAGTCTAGTGAATCTGACCAATAATATTTTAAGAACAAAATTGTAATCTTGTAATATTTTTAATATAGAATCTTCTATAAGTGTAATACACAATTTTAAATGTATACATTTTTAATTTATTATTTTCAGCTTAGCAACAGCATAATATAATTTAGAAAAGTGAATGATCTCTTATCCAAAAAGTTACAGTGTAACTAAAAATTCGATTAATGAAACTTTCAAAAAACTCAAGTTTTAAATTGAAAAGCATTCAAGGGAATGGGAAAGTTTTTATCCACTAACTTTAGAAAAATCTAAGAGAAGTTAATTCAAACTAAGATATTTTAAATGTTTTGAAACTTCTTGAAATTTGTTAAAACTTTTAAAAATTCCTTGCGTTTTAAAAGAATACCAATAAATCCTAAAAATTCTGTGAAATCTCTGCAAATTATTGAAATATATTTAAAAATTCTTGAAAATATTAAAAATATTCTCAAATCTTTAAAATTCTTTAAAATATTTGGCAATAAGTTGAAGTATTTGCAAATCTTTGAAATCATATACGACACCCCTCAATATTTTTGTGAATCCTGAAGTTCTGGAAATCTAGAAATTTAAAAAATAAGAAGAATTCGATAAATTTCATAACATTCAAGGTGGTTTAAAAAAAATGAAGTAAACTGCAAAAAAAAATTAAAAATATGAAAAAATTCATTGAATTCCGTAAGTTTGAAATTGGTTCAGAAAAAGTTGAGAGAGTTTAAAAGGATTTCATAAAATGCCGAAGAATTCAAGGCAAGGTCAAAGGATTTAAAATGAATTTAACAAAAACTTATGAAATCTCTCACTTCTTGTGAATAAATTCTTTAAAATTCATTTAAATATTATAAAATCCCGTAAAATTCGACGAAATTTGATCATTATTCCTCAAATCCTGCAAAAATCATTAAAATACCTGGAGATCCTTTAGAATCACTTACAATCATTGAAATACTCTGAAATATTATAAAATTCCTTGAAATATTTCAAATACCATAAAACCTTATAGGATGTGTAAAACCGTTCGATATCTTCCGAAGTTCTAAACATTCTTTACAACCGCATTCAAATATTTTCATATCCCTTAAAATCATTAACATGTTTGGCATTTTCTTAAATCTCTTGTAAATGTCTTTGAATTTGTTAAAATACAGTCAATTCTGTTTTTAGGGTCGGTTTTGGTGCTAACGGTGGATGGAACTCAACAGTGCCACCTATTCAGAAGAAATTTGAATTTCAATAAACCGTAGCATAACATTTTTTATTAAAATGAATTGATAATCATTGCTCTTTTTCATTAAAATTGCTCCAATTACTTCGAGATACTACTTCTCGATATATATATATATTCACGTGTGAGATGACGCTATTGTCAATTTCAAAGACAAGCTCATTCGATCACACAAAATAATCCGATCAGTCCCATTGGCTTCAGTTGGCTAATGGTATCGGAGCCCCACTGCTGCTCGACGCAAGCTCGCCATCGTGCTTATTCGCGTGTGCCGTTACATAGGTGGGACGTTAGGCCACCGCTCCTTACCGCAACACTCCTGTTTTGTCACGTCTCAGTTAGCACCATACATCCCCCGCAGCTATTATCAACCATAATTGCGGCGTTAATTCTCGGAATGTCTAAATCCGGAAGGCCTAAATTTTAAATTTTAAATCTTGATAAGTGTGTTGAACTGCTCAAACATTTATTTTTTAATTTTGCCAAAACAAAAAATTTATAAATGTTTATTTTAAAGATTTAAAACTAAACAAAAAGTGTAGTTTCAAATTGTCATTCAAAGTATGGTTTGCAGTTTGGCCGAAATGTATTTTTTAAAAGAGAAAATATTTTTGATTACGAGAACGGTTGTATACCTTTAGAAATGGTTTATTTAAATATATTTTTAAAAAAATACCAATATAAAACTTCTTATAAAAAAGATTATTTCTTTTTTTCTATATATGTAAAGTTAATGTTGATTCTTTCTCTTTGTTCCTGAAAAACTAATATTCTGCTAATAACTTCAGAGATACAGTTGTTATAAATGATTATTATAATTATAAAAAATTAATTTTGTAAGATGCTACATTGTTTATAGTTGAATTATTCCAAAGTATTTAATTTAATGTTTAATTTGGGATTTAAAAATAAAAAGGTTTTATCCTAGGACGAGGTTAAAGTTTTGTTAGGTTTTCATTAAAATCCATTTGGACCACGAAGCAGGCAGCCTCGGGAGTAATTTAGAAGACTTTATTAAATTGGGTAGAATGCGATGCGTAGGCCTACGGGCTACGCCGGATACTCGGCGAATGAATCTCATCCAACGAGAGGAAGTTTGAATTAACTCAAGCCACTGCCAAGGGGTACCTAGTTCGTGAAGCATCGAGTTTAAACTTTAAAATGTTTTAACTTGAGCTTTTTATCTCATGATAATCGATCCCAAAGTATTTTTAGCTTTCGCAATAATATTATAATTTTTTAAATAGGTTAATTTTTCCAATTTATTGAAAAGAAATATAAAAATTAATTAGGGAAGAATTAGTATGCAAAACAATCTAAAGCGAAGTGACTTTAATTCAAATTTAAAGAGTTCTATGTTTTTCCTTGAATAGAAATCAAATAAGGGAAATAGGGAACACACTTTAAAAAAGGGTGAAAAAGAAATAATTGAGACTCAATATTTTTCAACCGTATGTTTCTTTCTTACCGAAAATCTTATTTTCAGAAATTCAGAGAGCCCAAAAAAATTCCACTCGTTATACTCTGTTACAATGAAAAAATTGTTAACTGTTATAAACCAAATTGAAAGAAAAATGTTCTTCATAAAAACAATGTAACCCTTTTTTTAAAATGTTTCAATTCATTATTGATTGATTAAGAATGGTCATCGAAAGTTCGCTAGAGATCAATCCATGCGTCTCGAAGACGCGAACAATGATATCGAATGCAATACTGTTATATTCTTAATATAAAAAAATCTTCCTATAACAAGTTAAATAATTTTGTTTAAAAATTTAACAAATATATTAATATGTTATATTAGGACAAGAAAGGTTCTTCAATTACTGAGCAATCGATGCGTCTCGAAGACGTGAACAAATATATAATATAAATTACTGTTGTATTCACAATATTAAAAAAGTTTTCCTCATATCAACAAGATAAACAACATGTGAGATAAAATACTGCAGTGTGTTTCTAATATCAACAAAGTTTTTCTTATAAGAACATAATACACAAATGTTTTTGAAATTTCATAAATCGATACTGATGGGTCATAAAAGGTTAAACAATAGGTCGATCAAAAGCGTCTTAAAGACGCCAAAAAATGCACTACACATAGTATTGTATTCAAAAATTTAAATCATTATGATTCGAATTAAAAAATGGATAGTAGGATTTTCAAAGCTCCAAATTTTTAATTTCTTAATATTTCTATTAAAAAATTAAAAAATGTTTGAAATTTATATTATTAAATATTTTTCGAGGATTTCAATAATTTTAAAGGATTTCAGAGGCTCTAAATAAAGTATTTCAATGAATTTCCCAACATCTCAAAGGATTTTATAGGAATTCAAATATTTCAAGGGATTTCAAGGAATATCGTCAGATTTCCTGCAATTTAACGGTATTTTAAAATATTTTAATAGATTTTAAAGAATTTATTCACAAGAACTAAGGGATTTCGTAACATGAATTAATTATGGGCTATAACATTTTTTCAAAGACTTCAAAGGATTTTTATGGCATTTCAAGTGATTTTAAAAGAGTTTCAGTAGACACAATTTCTTTTACACATTTAATGTTTTTATAAATTAAAAAGAATTTAATAGAATTTAATACGACTTCCGAAATTTCAGGTGATTTTTCACAAGGATTTCGAAGAGATTTCAACATGTTTTCCAAGATTTCCAAGAACTTCAAATGATTTTTAAGGAATTGCAACCAAAGTGATGAATGCTCAACTAAAATGATGAATCTTTATCTGAAATATTTGAAATTTAAAGCAAAAAAATTAATGCTGAACTAAAATAATGACTTTTGAAGTGAAATAGTTGAATTTTGAACCGAAAAGATCAATTTTTAAACAATCAGATTATTTTCTACAATAAAGACACAATTTTAACAAAATACATAAATTTACACTAAAAAAATCAGTTTTAAACTAAAATTATGGTTAGTTCAATTAATGTAAAAGTTACATATTCAATGAAAAACATTATTTTTTGACAAACAAAAAAATGAACTCTTAACAAAATAGATAAATTTGCATTTAAAAAAAATAATTTACAAGCAAAAACAACAACAGTTCAAATTTCAACCACAATGATGAATTTTCAACTAAAATGCTGAATCTTCATCTGGATTTTCAACAAAATGCACGAATTTTCAGTAAAAACATAATTTTCAACTAAAGAGATAAGTTTTTAACTGAAATTATGGAATATATAACTGGATTAGGTAATAATCAGTTTAACATTTTATTTTTAAACAGAAAGAAACACATATTTTTAACAAAATAGATCAATTTTCAACCAAAATGATGAATTCTCAATTAAAATCATGAATCTTAAGGGAAAAAATTTAATTTTCAAGCCAAAAGATGAATTTTCCACTAAAATTATGACTTTGGTACTGGAATAGTTTAGTTGCAAAATAAAAAGACAAATTTTCAACAAAATACATGAATTTTTATCTAAAAAAGATAATATTTTAAACAAAAATTGAAAAGCTTAATTTTCCTGTGAAAAGCTTAATTTTCCTGTGAAAAGATTAATTTTCAACCAAAGAGATGAGTTTTTAACTAAAATTATGGATTATCTAACTGGATTAGTTAATATTCAATTTAAAAAGATATTTTAAAACAGAAAGAAAAAACATATTTTCAACTAAATAAATCAATTTTCAACCAAAATGATGAATTCTCAACTAACATGATGAATCTTTAAAGTAAAAAATTATACTTTTAAGCAAAAAGATAAATTTGCCACTAAAATGATGACTTTTGTACTAGAGTAGTTGAGCTTTCAAATTAAAAGATGAATTTTCAACAAAATACATGAATTTTTAACTAAAAAAGATAAAATTTCTGCCAAAAATTGAAGTTTAATCTTCCTGTGAAAAAGATTAATTTTGAACGAAAGAGATGAGTTTTTAACTAAAATTATGGAATAACCAACAGGATTAGTTAATTCCATTAAAAAGTTACTTTTTTTCAAAAAAGAGGAATTAAAAAAATAGTTGAGATTTCAACAAAATAGTTCTGTAACAACAAAAATTTATTTTTAACAAAAGAGTCTAATTTTTAACCAAATAGTTGAGTTTTCAACCCAAAAAGATGAATTCTCAAACAAAAAAATGTAATAGTTGAAGGGTCCGCAATCAAAGCATTTTAACTGATATTAAGAAATTTTACACGGTGAAGGAAAATCGTTCCGCAGACCTATGATGGTAGATGCCAAAACGAGATTTTCGAAAATTCGCAAAAAAAAAGTAATTTGCCGTTTAGTTTGCGGAATATTAACTGTATATAAAAAATTTTCCAGAAAATACAGAAAAATCCATTTCGAAAAAAATGTCGGTTAACTGGTTTAGACCGCGGACCCTTCAGTTGATATTTCCACAAATTTTCAACCAAATAGTTAGAAAAAAAAATTTTGAACAAAAAAGTTAAATCTAGTAATATAAAGCTAATATTACAAATGTGAATACAGTTTTATTTAATTTAATA
This sequence comes from Druon quercuslanigerum, assembly GCA_010014905.2. Lineage (NCBI taxonomy): Eukaryota > Metazoa > Arthropoda > Insecta > Hymenoptera > Cynipidae > Druon > Druon quercuslanigerum. The sequence goes on from JAAAKG020017293.1 coordinate 9,324, forward strand.
TTAAAACTTTAAAAAAATTCAAGTACCCTTTCAAAAAAAATTCCCTGGATTAAAAAAATGCCCTGATATTTCTAGGTTTTTTACGCATATAAAAATTTCCTGACAATTCCAGGTTTTCCATATTTTCCGGATGAGTTCATGCTAAAATGATATTTAAATTATTTCATCTCGTAAAATGCCGAGAATAATTTATTGTGATGCCATGTGTCGCTAAAATTTGTTGGGTTGAGAAAAACAGATTTAAGGTGGCTATTATCATCCTTTAGGTTGCGATTTTATGATAGTAAATGTTTTTTATTCTTCTGAAGCCTTGCAAAATTTTTTAAAAGCTTCTAAATTTTTTGTTCGAAATGTGCCAAAATCTATTTTTTTTTATATTAGGCCGTGGGCTATTTTACCGTATTTTGTTACGAATAGCCGAACTTTGTCGGTATACACAGACACTTCATTTATATTATTTGAAATCATTTCAAATTGTAAATTAATTTGTACTTTTTTTTAAACTTCTAAATATCTCTTCAACTTACTTGAATTTTTTCTAAGAATGACAAGTGTTCAATTTTTACTGATACATCAAAATTCAACAATTTGACTTACAAATTACACTTTTTTAATAGAACAATTAAATTATTAACGTTCAAAGTTTAGTTTTTGTCAATTTTGAATATTTAATTTATAATTAATCTATTTAAATAGAAATTCATATATTTCTAAATATGAAGTAATTGTTCCTTTTTTTAATTAAAAAATTTCAAATTTAATGGTTTAAAAATGGAATATTTTAGACTGAAATAATATCTGAAATTAAAATGAAAGCTTTTAATTATAAATATATTATTTTAAAGTTATTTTAAGATCGTAAATAGTTTATAAATTTTTAATCGATCGTTTACATTTATTTAATTAATAAGAGTTACCAACTAAAACAGTTTATTTTTAACGTCAAAATCTGGAAATTCCAAATTTTAAACTCATTTCGAATCGTCTGGTAAAGTCAACTATTATTCACTTTGTAAATCTTAAAGTACAGTTCAGTTTTAAAAATGATTATATCATATTCACAGTTGATCAACGAAAAATGTCTTTTATCCAAAATCTTCGATTTTCAACGCTTCTAATTTTCAATTGTTTAAGTCTTTAAAAGTGCATTTAAAAATTCTTTAAATTAAATAGTACGCATAAGAAATAAAAACCTAAAAGGAAAAATTTGCAAAGTGAAAGAGTTTCGAATCACGCATTCTAAACTGAATGATATCATGATTAAAAAAGATCACAATTTAAATAATAATTTTAAAAACGGTTAAAATCAAAGTTGAACAGATTTTTTTCTACAAATTTGTAAAATTCCCAGTCAAAAAATAAATTCACTGTCATTTCCCAATTTTTCTCGGTCTTACAAAATTCTCGGTCATTTTACGGTTTCACAGTTCAGCGGCCACCCTGGACCTATAAATATATATTTTTAAATATAAAAAAATAGGAAATCATTTTCTAAAAAAAAAAAAGAAACGTAGGATTTAAGTTTATAGAAAATCAAAAATATATACACGTTGTCCCTAAAAAATGTTAAGGTTAAATAAAAATTCAATGAAAAATTTGTCTGGATTACATTCTTCTACACAATTCACAGATTAAGAGACTATGTTTAACTTGAAATCCTAGCTGCTCGGTTTTAAAAATAGTTCTAAAAAGTAACTTTTTCATTATTTTAACATTTTCCCCTCATTTAGCTTATTGAGCCGTTTCATATTGGACTGGCTTTTGGTGAGTAAAATTGATAAATAAACGGTAATATTATAGTGATTTTTTTCGTCAAATTGTCTGCTATTTTCGAATCTGAAATCGAAATTTCAAAATTTTGCACAATTAAATTTATATCGCTCTTAAACCACTTAAAAAGGTTTAAAAATTTCGCTAATTGAAGACTCATTTTTCAATTATATTTTTTGTATGCAGAGAAATTTTCTGGTACTTTTCCCAGGTGACATTCGTACTCTAAAAGAATGAATAAAGCAGTTGCAGAATTATCTTTTTTCCGTGTATAACTACTTCTTTATTTATTTTAATGTATAAATATCTAGATTTCTAATTAAATTAGTTTACCACAATTTAAAGATTAATTTATTCAAAAGCAAAGGTTGTTATTTTCCGTGTTTTTATAACATTTTCTCAAACTACAAATACTTATTAAAATTAAAAATATATTTTTTAGTTTGCTTACAAAAATTATAAAATTACAAAAAAAGGAAACCTTCATACCACCACGTCCACGTTGTGGTTTCCGGATAATGCTAAGAATGGCATAATTGAATAAATTAAAAAATAGATATATTTTAATCTAAATATAAATGTATTATCTTTCTACTTCAATATAAATTTAGTACTGAAAATTGTAAAATTCCGACTTCAGGTACGGAAAGAGCAGATAATTTCACATAAGAATTTATTATAATATTGCCGATTTTCGTTTAATTTTATTTACCAAAAGCCAGTTTAATAGGAAACGGCGAAATAAGCTAAATGACAAAAAAATGTTAAAATAATAAAAAAGTAACTTTTTAGTGCCATTTTTAAACCCGAGCAGTTAGGATTTCGAGTTAAACAGCTTCCTAATTTATGAATTGTGTAGAAAAAAGTAATCCAGACAGACTTTTTCGGCATTTTTGTTCAACAGAAACATTTTTCAACGACATGGATTTTCTACTGGGTGGATCTGGTAAACATATTACTTAAAATTATCGATTCACCCTCCTCCCCAAATATTACATAATTTATGGAAGGCCCCTCAGCTATTATATAATTTTGATGAAAGATTGACCGATCAGTTCGAAATTCTGGCGTGTGGTAGAGAGTTAAGGTTTATTAAAATCATTTGACCCCTATACGTACACCATACTCTGCTCTTGATGGCTTTACTTTAATCGTTCTGGAAGAGTGAAGGAATCGCTATCTCGAAAAGGAAAGAGCGAGATAACAAGAAAAGTATGTGACTCCCTGACATCTAAATTGTACTCTGACACTGTATTCAACCCCTGGGTACCTCGACCTGCGTGGGAGGTCGAGGCAGACGAGCGAAATGAGAAAAGACCTTCTACAGGAAGCAGACATTTTTTAATTGCCCCTTACTTTCATTTTTAATTCTTAGTGAATTCTAAATGTAAGAAAACTCAAAAGAACTACATTCACAGTCTAAAATTGAATAACAATTTCAATTTTTATTTGATATTTACAGACAAATATGTAAAACTTTAATGGAATAGTATCACTGATTCTGTTGATCAACTCACATCTCCTTTTGCATCAATTCCATCATCAATTAATTCCTTTCGCAAATGATATCAACTACACTCGGTTCCATGAGAACAGGCTCCAGACATCTGTGAACTGCACTGCCCAGAATTTCATCAAGTAAAAAGTGCACCAAACTGCAAAAAAAAAATAAATAGGTGAATTTGAGCAATAAATTATAGCCATTTTGTTGGTAAAGAAATGAGAGGTAGGCAGATTTGATTACTTTTCATCAGACACGAATCTCCACAAGTAGAGTTGTAAGTAATGTGTATCTACTTGAATTTGTTGCAATCCGTATTTACTAAATGTGCGTAGTCGGACGCATTCTAGAAAAGTCTGCAAAAATACAAAATATTTTGTTAATATACCAATAAAGTTAAAAGAATAATTCCGTTTCAAATCAAACAGAAAGCTCCAGTTTCTATCGTAAAAATAAAGCATTATGTATTTCATAGTTTGATAAATTTTTTTTTTATTTGTTGGAATCATTCGAAGATTACCTGAGAATTCTAAAAAAAATAAGACATTTTTTTATTGCAATATTCTCTGAACGAAAGCAGGTAATCTGCATTTTATTTTTTTATTCGATGTTCCAACTGATACCCTGCACCCCAAAATTTAAAAATTATTAAATGACCAAATGGTGGCTATTTTTCTAAAAATCTTGAAACCGGATTTTCTCAAAAACTTAAATTAAATTGTTTTTCTTTTTATTCAGAAATACATGGTAACATGTAATAAATATCTGCTGATTTTTGCTTTCAGGTAAACCACTGCTAAATACTAAACAATTATTTTTGAAAAATCCAATTTTTGAATTCTTATCGGAAACAATGAAAGTACAAGGAAATTTTTACATGTAAGTTTACAGATATAGAAAATTTCTTTAAAAAAAACCGTTTTGCTCTTTTGCAATATATTGCATCGTTTAAAAATAAAAATTCGAAAAAAATAGATTAAAAAAATTCTATTTGGGAAAAATGTCAGGCTTCAAAAATGCTTAATTCCCTATAAAACTGATAAATTTTCTGCCTTATTGCAGAAGAAACTGTAAGAAAATAAGAAATCATAAAAAATGTGGGGTTTGTCAAAAAATCTTTTCTTTGGTTGATTCTAACCAATGTATTTAGATTATTATATTATCAATAACATTGAAAATTAATAATCCAAACATAATACATTTCTAAATATTTCTAACATTTAAAGATTGTTATTTCTTTTCTATTGATATTTATGTCTCTAATGAGCCGAAAAGTGAGATAGTTTGGAAATCTATTTTTAATGATTGAATTTTTTTCATGTTTTTGTGCATAAAATTAATCTAATTAGTCATCGAATTTTGAAAACATGAATAAATAAGAGATTATATCATTTTAATGCGGGTTAAAACATTTTTAAGGCTCTAAACTTTTTTTTAAACCTTATTTTTTATTATAGTGGACATTTTTTTGCATGTTAAAAATGAAATATTTGGTCAAAAATTCAAATATTATAATAAAGATTAACTTTTTGGTCATACGTTGATATTTTAAGGTAGAAAATTTAACTGTTTTGAAGAAAATTCGTTTTTTTTTTGGCATAAAATTTTATAATTTCGTTTAAATTCCTTTTTTCTATCTTGTCTAAAAAATCTTTCTTGGTCCAATATTCATCTTTTGGGTTGAAAATTTAACTATTTTGTTAGAAATGCGTTTTTTTCGTAGGTAAAATTTTTGGCGTTGTAAATTTACATTTTCGGGTTAAAAAATTAAACTGATTTGTAGAAAATTCGTCTTTGTGGCTTGCACATTTAAGAATTTAATATAACAATTTTTACTTTCTTAACTGAATTTTTTTTTATTGTGAAATAACTATTATATTAAAAATTTATCTTTTGGGATGAATTCATCCCTTTTTTATTTTACATTAAAATCTTTTTAGGTTGAAAATTCAATTATTTGATTCAACACTAATTTTTCTTGTTGTAGAAGATTTATTATTTTAGTTGAAAACTCATCTTTTTAATTGAAAATGTAAGTGTTTAGTTGAAAATTCCACTGTTTTGTAGAAAATTCGTCTTTTTGACTTGAAAAACGGACAATTTGGTCAAAAAAAATTTTCTCTCCCGAATGCGAAATCAACTATTTTGTTGAAATTTCGTCTTTATTGGATAAATTCAACTGTTTTTAATTTTTAAAAAAAATATTTTTTCGTTCGAAATTCAACTGCTTTGTGAAAAATCCATTTTTTTGTATAAGATTCATAATTTTAGTTGGAAATTTATCCCTATGATTGAAAATGTATGTAACTATAAGTTAATTTTCTGCTAAGCAGACGAATTTTTAATTAAAAAGTATGACTTTTTAACAATACTCTTACATTTGTAACCAAACAGTTGTATTTTTATCCAAGAAAAAACAAAATTCTACTAAAACAGATGAATTTTTAATTTAAAACAACAAATTTTCAAAAAAAGAGTTGAATTTTGACCCAAAAAGATTTCATTAGACTTTTCAACAACAAAAAAAGTTATTTGAAACAAAAAGTCAATTTTCTAGGGAATTGTTAAATTTTCAAAAACAAAATTGTATTTTTTCCAAGAAAGATAAAATATTTATACTGGAAAAGATGAATTTTTAAATCAAAAAGAAACAATTTCAGAAAAAATAGTTTTTATGCAAAAAAGATTTCAGTTAACATATCAGTAACAAAATATGAATTTTTAACAAAGTTTATTGTTCTACGAAAAGAGCTGAATTTTTAACCCAAAAAGGCGAATTTCTAACAAAACAGTTGAACTATCAACCAAAAAGAATGTATTTTGAGAAAATTGTTAAAGTTTCAACCAAATAATAAAATTTATAACTAAAAAGATAATATCCTGTAGAAAATTTTTGCGAATTTGCAAAAATTACGTATATAAGTGGTGGACCCTTTTACCCCTTTTTAAGTACGGTCCCTAAGGAAATTCCTCGTGTTCAACAAAAATATTCAACTATTCGATATAAAACTAAACTGTTTTGTAGAGAATTATTTTTGTTCTTAAACTGAAAATTAATTAATTAATTTTCTTTTTTCTCATTTTTCTACTTTAATGTAAATTAAATTGGAAGAAGCCAATAAAAAAAATCAAACTATTTTTGGTTTATAATTTATTATCTTCGATTGAAAAGTCCAATATTAAATTTATGGCTGAGCATTTCTTTTTTTCTTTCAAAAATTCATTATTATATTCAAATTTTAATTATTTTGTTAAAAATTCAACCATTTTGTTAAAGTTATATTTCTTGGTTGAAAATTCAACTGTTTTGTGGAAAATTCGTCTTTTTTGCTAGAAATTTCATCAATTTGACTGAAACTTTTTTTCTTTCTTGACTAACAAAAATGTTACCATCGAGATTCAACTAGGTTGTTGCACTCTCATCTTTTTGGTTTATAAATTCATCAATTTCTACAAAAATTCAATATTTTTTAATTTCAAATGTAACAGCCTGGTTAAAAGTTAATCTGTTTCAGTTGAAAATTAACTTCTTTTTTTTTAAACTCACATTTTCGGGTTGAGAATTCAAGAGTTTTGTAGAAAGTTCGTATTTTCAGTTAAAAATTCAACTATATGGTTGAAAATTAATCTATTTTAGTTGAGGCTTAAAATACTTTGTTGAAAATTCGTCTTTGCTGGTTAAATTGAACTTTTATTATTTTAAGGTAGTTGTCGTACCAAGAGTCAGATATCCAAAGAAAATAGTTTTTCTATGATTTTAAAAATTAAAATATTATAATTGATGTAATTTCCAATAAAAAACATTATTTTTTATGAAAAATGTTAAAATTCACCAAAAAATATCATTTTTAACCATGTTTTTTGCAATTAGATTTTTCCTGAGCGTCCCTTCTTACCAATTTTTGAAAAATGATTGCATTTTAGTAAATAACGACTTATTTTTTCCGGGAAAACATTCTCTACAACTCTAGTGTTTCCATTTTTAAAATAAATATATAAACATTAAATATAATAATTTGAAAAAAAAAATATTTTTTCTCAAACAAAAAATTGTTCTAAAGATTTCAGCAATAGAAAAATTTACTTTTAAAATTGGAAAAAGGTAGAATCTGGTAAGAAGCGTCGGTCAGAACAAACTCTATTGCAAAAAACATTGGTTAAAATTAATGTTTCATAAATATTTTTCATGAAAAAGAATGTTTTGTTTATTTGAAATGACATCAGTTATAATAATTTGATTCTTAAAATCATAGAAAAACTATTTTTTTTTAGATATCTGACTTTTGGCGCGACAAGTATATTAAGCCACGGGGAAAATATACAAGAAATAATATTGCGCAGAATGGGTGCACGTGAATCGAAATTCTAACTTTGCCGCGACAGATTAACGTGTCTCCATGATGTAAATTGGATAATGATCAGGTTATTTTATCATTGTGGCTGCCGTACAGCATCTGCACCGATTATGGTACCATCTCTGCTAAAAGTTGTTGCGAATGGATTTTATGCTACGAGTAAGTGTTTAATGAACACATATTACCTTCAAGCTAATTTTGATGATTCCAGTGAGGATGGAGGCTTTGTTAAATTGAACGGAAGAGAAAATTTCAATCCGTTCTGAGAACAATTTGTGGATATTCGTCACTAGGGAAGAATCCAAGTGACTCGATGTGTAAGACGACCAATTCGACCGGTATTGATGTCTGGACATACTGACACTAAAATAAAAAATAAATCTTATCAGTAGATCATGTTTAAAATTGAACAATGTCAAAATAATAGGCCTCGGACTCGATTTAGAGATCAAACTTAGCGTAGATAGTGACAAATTTAAAACAAAAGTGTCAAAATAGTGTTATAAATTTTCTGTTGCTGCTTAAATCCAACTGTTTTTTTTAATAATTCACCTTTTTGTGTTGAAAATTCCACTTCTGGGTTAAAAGTTGAACTACTATCTTAAAAAATAATTTTTTCTTGGTAGAAGATTTATAAATTTAGTTGAAAATTCGTTTTTTACAAAATAATTTTTTTAAATGAAAATTCAACTGTTTTTTAGACAATTAAACTGATTTGAGTTAAAAACTCATCTCTTTGGTTAAAAATGTTACTATATTTTTTTGTAAAACATAAATTTTTGAAATAAATATTTAACTTTTTTTGAAAATTTAACTAAGTGGTTGTAAATAAACTTTATTGTGGTTAATTCATATTATCTAGTTCATTATTCAAATTTTTTATAGAAAATCGTTTTTGGTTGTAGAATTAACTACTTAGTTAATAATTTATTTTTTGGTTGAAGATTCATCATTTTAGTTGAAAATGAAGAACTTTTGTTTAAAGTTAGCTATTTCATTGAAAATTCACATTTTGGGACTAAAAATTTAACTGTTTTGTAGAGAAGTCATCTTTTTTGCTTAGAATTTTCATAATTTGGTAGAAAATCTTTTTTTGTGGAATAATTACCTATTTTGTTTAAAAAATTTATTTTTGGATTAATTAAACTGTTTTTTATTTAAAATTTAAATCTCTTTTTTTTATTTGAAAACTCATCTCTTTGGCTTGAAAAATTAACAATTACTTATTATATTTAACTATTTGGTACACAATTAAATTGTTTTGTAGAAAATTCGTTTTTCAAATTGAAAATTAATTAAATAAATTAAACTTTATTTAAATTGTTAATATCTAGTCTATCAAAATTCCTACTTATTAATCGCAGGCTTCGCTGTCTTTTCGCCATTTCCCCCTTTTCTCATTTTTAGACTTAAATGCGAAATGAATTAATAGTTCCCAATAAAAAAATTAAAATATTTTTGGTTGAAAATGTATTGCTTTCAGTTAAGAAATCCACTATTAAATTTTTGGTTACGGATTCATTTTTTTTATTCAAAAATGTTATTATTTGGCTCGAAATTTAATTATTTTTGTGGAAAACTCGTCTTTTTGGCTTGAAATTTCATTAATTTGATTGACAGTTTATTTATTTCTTGACTAAAAAAAATTTTTTCGATTGAAAATTCAACTGCTTCACTGTATTCTCATCTTTTTAATTTTAAAATCCATCTATGCATACATAAATTTCATCTTTTTCAGTTTAAAATGCAATCGCCTTGTTTAAAGTACAAAATTCGCATTTTCAATTAGAAAATTCATATTTTTGTTTGAAAATTATTCTGTTTTTGTTAAGGCTTCATATATTTTTTTCAAAATTCATCTTTACTGATTAAATCCAACTGTTTTTATTTTGAGTTAAAATATTTATTTGTTAAACTATCAACTATTACATTTTTGGTTAAAAATTCATCTTCTTAGGTTGAAAATTCAACTTCTTGATCGGAAGTTCAAATACTTTCTTAAAATTTCATTTATTTGGATAAAGATTCAGAATTTTAATTTAAAATTCGTTTTCTATTGCTGTTAAAAAGCAACTTTGTAACTTAAAATTGAACTATTTAGTTGAAAAATCATCTGGTTAATTTTAAACAAACTTTATTGTTGTTAATTCATATTCTCAGGTTGAAAATTCAACTGTTTTCTACAAAATTCAACAATTTGGTATAAAATTCAACTATTCGGTAAAAAATTGAATTGTTTTGCAGAAAATTCTTTTTTTTTTAATGAAAAATTAATTTTCATCTATAGAAACTCATTTTTGAATAATTAAAAAATTAAAATATTTAGTTAAATAATGTTAGCAACGAAAAAAATATAATCTAAAAATAATCAAATCAAATTTGTACTAACATCAAAATCAATGTTCAAAATATTCAGTTAAAAATTCTTTAGTTTTTGTTGTTGTTATAAAGTAGGTTTTTAACTGAAAATTCAAATTATTGATTGAAAATAAACGTAATCGTTTTCAATTCATATTTTCGGGTTGAAAATTCAACGATTTGGTATAAGATTAAACTTTTATGTACAATATTAATTTTTTTCCAAGAAAATTTAGTCTATTCAATTTTTTTTTAATTAATAGGAATGAAAAAAATATAAACTAAAAACTAATTAAATAAAATCTAGACTAACATCACATCCATTGCTCAAAATAGTTGGCAATTTATGTAATTTGTTAAAATTTGTCTTTTTTAGTGGAAAATTAATCTTGTTGATAGAAAATTAAACTCTTTGGTGAAAAAATGTATGTATTTTGTTTAAAATTCGTCTTTTCTGGTAAAAAATTATTTTTCTTGCCTGAAAATTCAGTTATATAATTAAAAATGTACGTATTTTGTTGAGAATTAATCTTTTTTTTGTAGAAAATTAATCTTCTTGGGCAGAAATTTAACTCTTTTGTCCAAAATTAAAGTGCTTGGTTGCAAATTCAACTCTTTGGTTTAAAGCTCAGCTTTTTGGCCTAAAAATACAATATTTTGGATGAAGCATTTTTCTTTATTCGCTGCAAAATCTTTCTTGGATAAAAATTTGCTTTTCTTAGCACAATTAAACTATTTTTTATTTAAAATACAAATTTTTCTTTGGTTAAAAATTCAACAACTTAATTGAAAGTTGGAACTTTTTTGTCAATATGCAAAAGAAGTGGTTTAAAATTTCAGAAAAAGATGTAGCGAAGAAGTTCAAACCTATTTTTCGAGGAAAATTAAAGAAATAGCGGCATTAGCGGAAAATTGTGAGAAAATAGTGTCCTTAGTGTAGTTTTTTTTTCTCGAAATAACATTAAAATAGTGTAATCGCTCAAAAATAGTGTTTAAATATTGTAAATAGTGTAGTGATTCAGGGGCCTGAAATAATGTACATCTATTTTTTAAAATTTAATATAATAAACCTGTGAGTTTTTCGACTACTATCACTGCTTCTGTCCATTTGCCCATCCGAATCTTCATAAAGGGCAGTGACCTGAGATTCGATTGCCGTAATATCTTCTACGACTCTTTTCATGACAGCCCTCACAGTTCTTGGTTCAATCGTATGCAACCAATCCCTTGTTTCTACGGACTTTCTTAACATTTGCGAAACCGCCAAACCCTGAAGACGCACGTAATGGTTCAACAATGTTTGCGCTGCTTTTTGAAAATTCTCACAGATTTCACTCTCGGGAGTTATAATATTGTCAGTTCTGGAATATTCCTCTATACTAAACATTTCATCTGTGGCAGCGAGCTGAAAATAATTCATAATCAACATATAGAATTAAAATTGTAAAATAAATTCTCTACTCTAGCTACGAGAAAAATAATTTTCCAAAGTTTTTTTTTTTAAATATGAAAAAAAACTTGTCAAGGCATCTAGGCAATTTGAAAATCCCGCTTTTTCGCGACAAGTTGAAAGATGCCTTTTTGAAATTTGTTTCCAACTCTCATATAGATTTGGGAATTTTAACAATAGAGGTTATAAAAATACAAAATTTACGTCGAATAAAAGATTTATTTATTCCTGCCAAACTTATCCTCAATCACAGACTAAAATGATAAATATTTAACGAAACTACATTGGGAATATTTTAATGTTAAATTACATAGCGGCTCAAGGGCGGAGGAGTAAGATATTTTGTTACGATTTGTTATGGCAGGGAATTTTATTGGTCAAGGAAAATTCAGGGATTTAACAAACAAAAAAAATCTTGTAAAATTCAGGGAATTTCCATTACTTTAAATAAATGTCAAGCAGAATATATTAGAAAATCTTAAGGTTTGTACTACGAAGATGAGATAACTTAATTTCGCTGCACACACTTGCGATTTTTCGAGAACAAAATTACTGAATTGTGTAATAAAAAGTATAACAGTTTTTTGACAATTATTCTCAAAATTTATTACAAACTATGATCGTTATCGAATAGATATCTAACTCATTTTTAAAGTGCTCGCTGATATCAGAAGTTGAAATCCAAAATACAATAAAAACTGCTTAAATCTAACTAAAAAATAAAAATAATTATATCCAAGTGAAAGGACACTAATTTAGTAAAATATAAGAATTAAGTAAAAAAATTTACAAGCAAAATTTTTTCAATTTTGATAAAATATCACTAAGGAAATACAAAGTTTTCTGTATAGTTTTAGAATCAAAATTCTTAAGCCAAAAAAGGATTCATGAAAATTAAAATAATATGCAGAAATAACGTCAAGTAAGAAATATGCATCTTGGAAAGGGGATCTTAGCAGAAATATTCGTAGGGTCTCCTTTCCTCTGTCATAAATTCTTTTGTCAATTATAATTTTTAAAATTTTTTTGAAACTGATATTTTAGTTAGGCTCTTTTTCGACTAACGGCTTTAATTTTTTTTCCAATAACTTGAAAATAAATGCAAAGAATTCTAGAATATGTAATTCAGTGAACAAAACGATGATTTAAAGATCTTGTGGCTTTTACTGTAACGTATTTTTATGTTTTTATAATATATGTTTTTCTCAAATTGATAAATAAATTTTTTTGAAATTTAAACATGCATTATTATAGTTTATACAGTTTTCGAAAAGAAAAATATAACGTAACGAATTTTTTTAAAGCTTCCTATTCTATTTTTAGGAGCAATCTACTTGTTTCAATTAAAATTGGTTGTTGTTCAAAATGATATATTGAAGGACACAATGAAAATCGTTTTCCTGTACAAAACTTTAAAAAATCCCGTGTTTCGTTTTTCGAAAAACAAGTTTAATATTTAATGTTTTTTCATAACAATTTGAAATTCAATTGTTTCAATTATTACCTTAAAAACGTACCTATGATCAAATCCTGTTTCTTATACGAGAAATAATTAATAAATATATAGAAATTATAATTACAAATAATTAATAAATAAAGTTAAAAACTTACTAAATAATGAACACTGCTGTCTTTGAATTCTAGGCACATTTTGCTCAGCAAAAGCAGCAATGTAGGAGGAAATTTCGGAACATCAGATCCAGTGCAAAATCCACTTGCAGTTGCTGTTAAGTGGTGCAAGAAACCAACAACCAAACTCTCTCTGACTTCGTCGACGCAGAAACTTTGTAGAAATTGTGGCTTTAAGCTGAAGGATAAGTCTGATTGCAGAAACACCTGCAGGATTTTTAAAAATTATTTGTTTTATGTACTAATTCTTGAGAAAATTGAAAAAAAATCTGGATATTTCAGACACGTGAAATCAAACTTTCAACCGAAAAGTTAATCTTCAGATAAAAAGACTTTTATTTATATCAAAAACAGTAGAATGCATCCAAAAACCACACATTTCAACTGAAATGATGAATCCTACATTTTTTAAATAAATTTTTAACAACAAAAAAATTACCGACGAAAAATGTAAAGCTGATATCCCAATTAAAAATTATTTCAATTTTAAGTTAAAAACAGTTGAATTTATAAAAAAATTAGAAAATTTAACCAAGAAAATTAATTCTACCAAAGAAGACCATTTTTCCACAAAATAGTTACATTCTCAACCCAGAAAGATAAATTTTCAACGAAAAATGTATTGTTTATATTTCAACTGAAAAATAATTTATTTTAAATCAAAGAAGGTTTAATTCATTCAAACAGACGAATTAAAAAAAAATTACATATATAAATCTTCAACCAAAACAGATTAAAGTTCTACCGAAAGAAACCAAGTTTCAAACATCTTTTAAACTAACTCGATATATTACTAAAATTAAAAAATCTAAATTAAATAAATTGTCTTGAATCTGTAAGGTTTTTTTTGACTTTTTTAGAAATTTATTGAAGTTTTGAAGTGTTTTTAGATTTTCTTTAAAAATTAATTTTTCAACATGATGAATCATTTAAAATGTTCCCAGGAATTCGAAGAAAAGTTTTTATTTTCTTGAAATCCTTCAAAATTCTTGAGAATATTCGGCTCATTTATAGGGAACATCCAAAAATTTTAATTCTGTTAAACATTTTTACAAATCTTTTCAACTTTTAAATTAGTTCTATGTAATTTTATGCAATCTTGAACAATTTAGAACTTTTACCATAAAATCTTGTACATTTTTTTCGTAATTTTAGGAAATCATTTGAAATTATATCAGGAATCTTGAAGAAAGGAATTTCATCTCTTAAAACCATTCAAAATTCTTTAAAGACTTCATTTTTTCGAAAACTTGACAAATTTTTGTTTTGTTTTACAGTTTTATAAATCTTTTTAAGTTTTAAATTGTGTTAAATCTGCAAAATTGAACAATTTTGCTTTAAAATCTACTATATATTTTTCGACTTTAGAAAATCATCATAAATGTCATGAAATATTTTTTAGTGTTCCCCTAAACTTTCTTTTTCTAAATGAAAAATCATTTGAAATAGTCCTAGTAATATTAGGACATTTTTTTTACTCTCTTGAAACATTTCAAAATTCTTAGCAACTTCTTTTTCGAAATCTTAAAAAATGTACAATTTTATTTAAAATTTGTTGAAATCTTTCCAAGTTTTAAATTATTTTTGTATCACTTCAATACTTCTAAATATTTCCAAAATTTACTTAAATTTTTCCTCAAATTTTGTAATCTTGAAAAAACGAAAAATTCTGTTTTAAAATATTCTACATTTTTTCGACTGTAGGAAATCCTTATAAATCTCATTTAATCTTTTTCACTTTTCCCTCAAAATCCGGTTCTCAAAATAAAAAAAAAAGCATTTGAAATATTCTCAGGAATATTCAAAAACTTTCGTTGATTCTCTTAAAACCTTTCAAAATTCTTAAAGAGGTTTTTTTTCTAAATCTTCAAAGAACTTCATTTTGTTTTAAAGGTAAAGTCCTCTCAAGATTTCAATTATTTTTAAATCTTTTCAAAACTTCTAAGCATTTTTTGAAAAAATTCAGCTTTCTTCAAAAACCTGCAAAATTAAAAAAATTTGTCTCAAAACCTTCCATATTCTTTTTTGAGATGTTTCGAAATCTTTAAAACTTAAAACTAATCTTTAAAAATAAAACCTAAGTTAATAAAAATTTTACTAAAAATCTGCTTGTCACTACCAAATTATACCTTGTTAGCGAAATGTTAAGAAAATAATTTTTTTCCAATACTAAAAAATCATTTACAATTAAAGTTTTCTCTTTTGTCGATAATGTTTAGAAAGATTTGAAAATAAATGTTACGATGAAACGAAATTACTTCTTTGTAAATTTTAATTTACAAAATTGATGGCGTACCAAATTCGTAAAATTTATTCATAGATAAAAAAATTTCAAATTAAACAAAAAATTGATTAATTAGTAATATTCTAGAAATGTTTAAGCTTTTTTGAAACAACCCTTACCCCAACCCCTAATAATGGGTCATTTTCTTTAAATATACGTTATTAAGGAATATTCACAAATAAAGTTATTAATAAACAGTGCGACATTGTTGTCAACACATGCCGCACTAATTATTCTAAGTTTAAATTGTCAGTATTCCTTAATATGTGATGATTTTAAAGTTGCCAAACATTTCCAAAATTGACCAAACATTGCCAAAGGTGGCCAAACATTGCTAAAAATTGCCAAAGGTGGCCAAACATTGTTAAAAACTGCCAAAGGTGGCCAGGAATTGCCAAAAATTGCCAAAGATGGCCAAACATTGCCAAAGGTGGCCAAACATTGCCAATAATTGCAAAAATTTACAAAACATTGCCAAAGTTGGCCAAATATTGTCAAAGATAGCCAAACATGGCCAGACATTGCCAAAATTCACAAACCATTGCCAAAGTTGGCAAATATTGTCAAAGGTGGCTAAACATTGCCAAAATTGACCAAACATTGTCAAAGTTGAAAAAAATTTCCTAAGGTGACCAATCACTATACCGATTACCCTATTTGGTGAAAAATGTGGAAGATGGAGAAAAGGACAAACCAGTAGGTCTTGAAGAACGCCTTTAACTCTTTCCATAATGGGCATAACGAGTGTAGCTTGAAGTTCGGCCAAACCACCATCGCCTTCCTGAGTTGTTTTTGTTGCCAGAGTTTGCCTTACCTTGGCTAAAGCTTCACTCAAGTGCTGCTTTAGTGAAGATAAGTGATTGCGACATTGCTTCCTTCCAGCGTTAATCACTATATCAACGCTTGACCTACAAATTTTATTAGACAAAATTGGCCAAATTAGTCTTCTGATAAAAATAAACCTAGAAATATTACGCAGTTTAATGAGAGATTATATAAAAAAAATTTTTTTACCAGGCCAATCGACCGATAAATTTCTCGTAGACCGGCC
Source organism: Druon quercuslanigerum (assembly GCA_010014905.2). NCBI lineage: Eukaryota > Metazoa > Arthropoda > Insecta > Hymenoptera > Cynipidae > Druon > Druon quercuslanigerum. The sequence goes on from JAAAKG020017293.1 coordinate 25,722, forward strand.
CTAAAAGAGGCTCCACGCAAATTTTTTTGGAGTTCAAAACATGCTAGAATATTCGAAAGATTTCAAGGGATTTAAAAGGATTTTATCAGACTTTAAGAAAATTCGTAGGGTTTTCAAGGATTTTAATTATTTTATGGAGTGCTCAAAGCTTTCACACGTTTTAAAAAATTTTGAAAGACTTTAAAGCAGTTCAGTGAATTTTACAAGAATTAATTCAGGGATTGTATATTACTTCAAAAATTTCCAGGGATTTTGAGAGTTTTTAGATTTTTTATGGAATTTGTCAAGGATTTCCTAAGCTTTATGCGGATTTTGATGGATTTCGTAGGATTTAAACGGTTTTCGGATATTTTTAATGGCTCCGATGGAGTTCAGAGAATTTTTAAGGGATTTCAATAGATATAATAAATTTACTAAACATTTTATAGTATTTCTATAAATTGCAAAAAATTTTACAACTATGAAGAGATTCCGTTGGACTTTACAGATTTTCAAATATTTCAGGATATTTCACATGATTAAAATTTCTTAAAGGAAAAAATTTCCACGGATTTCAAGGGATTTTAAAGGCTTGCAATAACGTATTTTAATGAATTCTCCAGGATATCAATGCATTTTATAGGAATTTCAAGGAACTTTAAAGATTTTAAGGTATTTAAAAAAAATACATGTGGTTTTTAAAAATGTGAAAAGGTTTTCAAATATTTCAAGATATTTCTAATGATTTTACGATATTTAACAAGATTCCAAGGAATTTTCAAATGATCTTAAGAATTTTTAATAGATTTCAAGAATTTGAAATTATTTCAAGGGATTTTAAAAGATTAAATAAATGCGGCTTTTTAACCGATTCCGAGGTATTATAATACATTAAGAAAATGTCAGGCTTTTTTAAAACATTCTAAGGAATTCTCAATAGATTTCAAGAACTTTCAATTGATTTTAAGGCATTTTAATAGATTAAATTTTTTTCAATAGATTTCTTTCAATGGATAGAATTATTCTTTTTTAGATTTAAAGGAATGTTCCAACACTTTTAAAAAAATCGAAGGATTTTAAGGAACTGAAATATTCTAGGATATTTTAAAAGATACCAAGGAATTTTCAATAGATTTTAAGAAATTTCAATAGATTTTAAGATTCTGAAATGATTTCAAGGGATTTAAATTTTTTAAAAGAATTTTATCATTTTAAGGGATTAATAAAATCATGCAGTTTTTAAAACTTTAGAAGAGTTGGAAGAACTACAGAGAATTTTAAACGTTTAACGATTTTTTAATGATTTCAATGGTTTTTGTATGGGGTTTTTTGAGATTACAAGTAATTTCAAGGGATTTCAATGGATATAATAAATTTAGTAAACATTTTATAGTTCAATAAGTTTCAAAGAATTTCAGAATAACTAATTGTAAGAGATTCCGTAAGATTTTAATGATTTTCAAACATTTCAGATGATTTCGCATAATTTAACAATTTCCATGTGGTTTTAAAGAATCTTCTTGAATTTCGGAAGATTGGAGGAATTTCATATCATTTGTAGAATATTTTAAAAGATTCCAAGGAATTCTAGAGGATTTTCAAGATTTTTAAAAACATCAAAGTATTTTTTAGGAGTTTCAACAAATTCCAGGACTTTAGGAATTTTTGATAGATGTCAGGAACTAGAAATGATTTCAAGAGGTTTAAAAAAATTACATGTGGATTTTAAGAATGTCAAGATGTTTTCAAATGTTTCAAAATTATTCCAAAAACTTCAAAAGATTTCGAGGATCAATCAATATATTTTAACAGTTTTCAAAATGATTCAATAATTTAAAATCATTCCGATATATTTAAAAGATTTTCAGGTAATTTCAAATATTCCAAGGAATTTTCAAAAACTTTTTAAAAATATTAATGGATCTCAAATAATTTAAAATAATTAATGATATTTTTAAATATTTCAGAGGAATTCAAGGATTTTAAGCGAATCAACAGAACTATATGTGATTTTCTAAGAATGTGAATAGATTTTCAAATATTTTAAGGTATTTCCAAAAAACAAAAATTGCACGATTTTTTAAAGGATTTTAAGCAAATTTTAATACATTGTATTCATTTTCAATAAATTTTAGGACTTTGAAATTATTTTAATATATTTAGACCATTTAAAAGTATATAAAAATATCCCAAGAAATTTTCATACAAAATTTTAAAACATTTTCAAAAGATATACAATATATTTTAGGGTACTTTTTTAAAATATCCTAAGGAATTTTCCAGAAATTTTGAAAATATAATGGATTTCAAATTACATAAAATATTTTACGATATTTATAAAGATTCAAAAAAATTCAATGATTTTAAACGATTTAACAAAAATATAAGTGGTTTTGTAAAAATATTAACAGATTTTAATATATTTCAAGGTATTTCCAAAGATTTAAACAAAATACAAAATATTTTAAAAGGTTTCAAGGAATTCTTAATGCATTTTAAGAATTTTCAATACATTTTAGGAATTTTCGATAGTATTTAAGACTTTGAAATGATATTAATCGATTTAGATAATTTTAAAGTATTCAAAAAGATTACAAGGAATTTTCATAACGAATTTCAAAACATTTCAAAGGATTTCAATATTTTTGGGTGCCTATTTAAAAATATCCCAAAGGAATTTTCAAGAATTTAAAAAAACGTACTGGACTCCAAGTGACTTAAAATATTTTAGGATATTTTAGGTAATTCCAAAGATTTTCAAAAATTGAGAATATTTTTTAAGTTTGTAAGGAATTCTCAATGCTTTTTAGGACTTTTCAGTAAATATCAAGATTTTGAAATTATTTCAATAGATGTGGACAATTTTAAGGAATTTAGTAAGATTCCAAGGAATTTTCATGACGAATTTTCAAACATTTCAAAGGATTTAAATAGTGTAGGGTGCCAATTTTAAAATAAACCCAAGGAAGTTTTAGGAATATAAAAAAATGTAACGGATTCAAAATGATTTAAAATATTTTAGAACATTTTAAAAGATTCCAAGGAATTTAATGATTTTTCATGATTTAATAAAAATATATATGATTTTTCAAGAATATAAATAGATTTTCATATATTTCAGGGTATTTCCATAGATTTTCAGAAAATGAAAATATTTTTTAATATTTCAAGGATTTTTCAACGCGTCTTAAGAATTTTCAAAAATGTCAAGAATTTGAAATGATTTTAATAGATTTAGACAATTTTAGTGTATTCAAGAAGATTCGATGGAATTTTCATGAGTTCTGAACAATTTCAAAACATATCAAAGAATTTAAAATAAATTTTAGGGTATTTTAAAAGATTCTCAAGAATTTCCAAGAAATTAAAAAAATTTCAAGAAGTTCATCCAATGATTTTAAGGGGCTTAAAAAATGCATGCGGTTTTGAAGAACTTTGGAAGAGTTTCGAATTATTTCATAGGATTTATAAGATTTTAAAATGTTTTAAGAGATTCCACGAGATATTTGCGGATATTTATCAGATTTATCAGGAAGAGTTTCGAATTATTTCATAGGATTTATAAGATTTTAAGATGTTTTAAGAGATTTCACGGGATTTTAGCGGAAGTTTATCAGATTTTCGAGGATTTCAATGAATATAATGGAATTCAAAGCTCTGAGTATATTTTATTACAATTTTTTAAGATTTCAGGAACTAACAAATTTCATGGAATTTCAAAGGTTTCTCAAGGAATTTTAAACGATTGTAAAATTTATATTTAAATTGATTTTATAATATTTTAAGGGGTATCAAGGAATTTGATACGATTTGAAAGATTATAAAAGGGTTTCCAAGATTTAATTTTTTTAATTCACAGCCCATTGTTGATTGTACGGCCCTTGTATTCTACAAAAATTCTTAAAAAATTACTTTTATCCTGATTCAGGACCAAATTATACTTTACAAATTTTCAAAATACAATATTCGTTACCTAGCAAAATCCGTTTCGCTGCAAAGTGTATTCATAGCTTGTAATCTTCTATGAAATCTATCCAGTGCTCTCACCAAAATTGCTGTATCCGAGACATCTTCTACCCTTTTCCCTATCAATTCAAAATAACTTTTCATATTGTTCATGATAAATGTATTCAGGCGAGAAACCGCTTTCGTATCAAAATCATCGCTAAATTCATTTTCATCTAAAGGTTGTCTGTTGATGAACATATCATTGTAGGATGCAACGATTAAACACAAATCACTGAGAAATCCAGAGCTTCCCATATCAACGAATTCGATTATATCGTTCTCACACATGTCTTTTAGCGTATCTAGCTGTCCTGTTAAACGAATTTCGGCATAAGTTAGGAATTCGGCACACAGAGAATCGGCTGGTTCCTTTAACTGAAGAAGAAGATCAACACTTTCGGCTAGAGATTTGGTTGAGGCATCTCGTTTGTGAAATTGCGTACGAAGCTTTGATTTTAATTCTTCGACTATTTCCTCACAGTCTTTTTGAATTCCTTGGAAGGACGGCATATTGCCGTATTGGGTTAGGACTCTTTGAGCGTGCATGTAGTCTTGTACTGCCTAAAATGTTTCAATTTTGCATTGATGATTGTTGAGGTGATTTATTATGTGAGGCATACAAAATGATTGTTGAATATGAACACGCAAAATAGCCCAAATTGTACCTTGTTAGTCCACAGTGTCTACTCAAATCCTGGAAAAAAATTCCACGACAATTCCAGGTTTTTTCGATGTACGACAAGTTTTATCCAGATATCATTTTTCATAGTACGGAATTATTAAAATATTTGGAATTTTTTAAAACAATCAATACAAAATATATACAGTTTCGCGAGTTTATTATAAGTCATGTTTTTTCAGTTTTATAAGGATTTAATTCATCAATACACTATAGATTTATTAATAATTAAATAACACCGAAAACATAACAATTCATTTTTTGTATTTGTATCAAAAGTACTAAATAGTTGAATTTCAAATCAAAAAAATCAATTTCCAACCAAATAGTTTAATTTTGAACTAAAAAATATCAAAGTTCAATGAAAAATGAAATAGTTAAATTTTCAGCTAAAATAATTGATTTTCCACAAAATTAAAAAACAAATTTTTAACCAAAGTGACGAATTTTTAATTAAAATGATAAATCTTCAACTGCAATAGATCAATTTTAAACTGAAGAGATACATTATTAATAAAAAAGTTTAACTTCCAACGACGTTGCCTCATTTTCAACCAAAAATATCAATTTTACAAATAAAATTAAAAATATTTAATTGACGTACTTGAATTTTCAAACAAGTATATTAATTTTTTACAGAAACAGACGATTTTTCAACAAAACACATGAATTAGCAACTAAAAAAGACAAATTTTCAGCCAAGTAGTTGGATTTTGTATTAAAAAATATAAGTTTGCAAAAAAATGGAGTCGATACATTTTCATTAAAAAAAAATTAATTTTCAGCAAATTGATTATCTTTTAATTAAAATAATGAATCTTCAACTGGAACAGTTAAATTTTCGACTAAGATAATGAATATTTTACCTGTAATAGCTGCATTTTCAATTAAAATGATGAATCTTCAACTGGAATAGATGAATTTTCAAACAAAAAGATTACTTTTCTACCAAAAACGACGATTTTTCAACATAATGCATTGATTTTTAACGAAACCGTTTATTTTCGTACCAAACTGATGAATTTTGTATACAAATAAAATGAAAATTAATTTCAAACAAAGACATGAATTTTCAATTAAAAAAGATAATTTCTTAAACAAAAATTGAATACTTAAATTTTCGTTAAAAAAAAGTAATTTTTAACTAACGTGATGAATATTCAACTGGATTAATTACATTTTCAGTTAAAAAATGATATTTTTCAAACAAAAATATAAAAAATTTTTAAAAAAATACTTAAAGTTTCAACTGTAATAATAAATAAATTCGCAGCGAAAAGAACTAACTTTGAGCCAAGGAAAAAATAAATTTCCAACGAAACAGCTTAAGTTTCAACCAAAAAGATGAAATTTTCATTAAAATGACGCATCTTTAACAACAAAGATTAATTTTTTATAAAAGGGTTTAACTTTTAACCAAGTAATAAAATTTTGATTCCCACAACAGTTTCATTCATCAAAAGAAGGCGACTTTTCAACACGCATTGAATATTTACCTAAATAATATTTTTTTATCAAGAGAGAGAAAATATTGAAAAAAAAACTAGTAAATTTTCAGCAAAATACATGAAAATAAACAAATATACAAGCTTAAACATACAAAATACATAAACTTACATTTTTTGTTAAAAATTGGTATAATTTTTGTTTGATATGTAGGTATACAAATTATTAAATTTTTGCAAATACAGAAAATGCATTTTAAAGCCATTAAAAAACATAAAAAAAAATAATAAAAAAGATAAAGCTGAAATATAATAATAATTATGATATAATAATCATATCCGATTTTGATTTTTTTGTTTAAAAAATTTGTTAACTAAAAAGGTACAACTTAGACTAGCATGTGTTTTCAAATTCGAAAACTATTATTTTAAAATCACCCTAATTATTATTTAATTTTCTGTACAAAACCATTTAGGGATGCAAAAGAGGATTTCTTTTTCTGGAAATATCCCGGTCAAATCATAAAAATTCTCTCATTATATAAAATATTTTTAAAGTCGTTTTGGGGTTTACAGAGATTTAAATAATTGCAGATGAAAATATAAAGATTTGTCTTCAAATAATATCAATAAAAAACGAGCATACCTGATTGTAATTTCCTGAATTCATCTTTTCTTTCAGATTGCTAGGTAATTTAAAAAGAAACTGCAGTTTCTTCAACAAGGCATGCACAGACGACAATCTAGAAATTTGTTGGCGTGTTCCTTGCAAAGTAGAAGAAATTTGCTCAGAAAATGAAGTAATACTATCCATATTTGTAGCTAAAGAATCCATACTTTCTTCCATTTGATTAAAGTCACTTTTCATCTACAAAATTTAACAAATATCAAAGATTTTGAGTAAAGTATTTATAATAAATAATAGGCTAGTGATATACCTACGCTAAAACGAACTAATCTCTCAAAAAATAAACCTACGCGAAGTGGAAGTGAAGTGTTCTACTCTCCACTTTGCGTAACTATATTTCTGTCATTTATCGTATAACCGAATACAAATAATAAAATTATTATTTAAATCATCGAAATTAAACTCAAGGTGGCTGTAAATATCTGAAATTAAATGCATTTAAATTTAAAATTTCTACGATATTTTTCGTTCCAAAACTAATTTTTTCAAAATTATACATTTTTCAACCAAAATCCTTCCTTTCTGTGTAATTGAAAAATAGAGAAGGTTAGAATTGGAATAATGTCATGTAATACAATTAAAAATTATTTCCTTTTAATTTACATAATACATAATACATAATTAACGTTGGATTAACAATTTAGATGTTTAACTTTTTAATTTTAAAATGTTCAAAATTGTACAATTTTTAATGAAAATCCTGTGAAGCAGAAAAGGTTGAAATTGGAATAATGCTATGTTAATAAAATTCAAAGCTGTATAATTTAAAAAAGAAAGCCTTTCAATATTTAATCGACTATAAATTCTGTACTCTGAAAATGTCATTTTGAGATTTAAGCATTATAAACTCTTTTTTTCAACAATTTACATCAGTTGCTTAGAATTTAAAATTTTCAGGTTCAAAACCTTAATAATTAATAACAATTTTAAATTAAAAATATGCACAGACCAATTAAAATTTCTCAATTACGTGTGTAAATTTTTGTTTTGAATGTGTGGTAGTAAAATGGTTTTTTGAAGGTCTCGAAATAAAGTGCTCAATTTTGATGGTGCCTACTTTGAATTTGTATAATTATGAATGCTTCTCGTTTAGAAATTTAGACGCTTAATGTTCTAGAAAAACTTTTAAAGAAAATGCTGAGTAATATTTTGCTTAAAATGTCATATTCTTAGAAAATAAAATTAAAATTCTTTAAAATTCGAAACCATTAGAGTAAAAAGTAAAAAAATTGTAACAAAAATAAGTTCGGAATCCTTTTTAAATCTATAAGCTTTAAACTTTTAAGCCGATCAATATTGAAAAATGCAATAGTTGAAATTTTAAAAAATATATGAATTTTCAACCGAAAAATATAATTTACAAAAAAATTGATGAAATTCCAATCAAATAATTGAATTTTTGTCCAAGAATTAGTTTTCTAATAAAAAAACAAATTTGCAACAAAAAGCATTAATTTTTAACCAAATAGTTAAATTTTAAACTTAAGAAAAATTGTCAAGTAAAATGATGAATCTTCAACCAACAAAATAAATTTTTAACAAAGTAATTCGACTCTTAAGCAAGTAGTTAAATTTAAAAAATGAATTTCTAACGCAAAATCTAATAGTTGATATTTCAATTTAAAAAAATATTTTAAAACGAACAATTTACCCTGTAAAATGAAACTGTAAACTCTGATTTAAACCAATAATTTTGTATCAAATAGTTGAATTTTTTACCAAATTTTTTTAATTTTCTCGCCAAAAATACAAATTTTCAAACGAACAGGAGGCTTTTTAAAAAAATTGTTGAATTTGTCGCAAGATAATCAAGTTTTCAACCAAAGAAATGAATTTTCAACTAAAATGATAAATCTTCACAATATGGAATTAAAATAGTTTAGTTGTAAGTTTAAAAAATTAATTTTTAACCTAAGAATAAAACCAATTTTTAACCAAACAGTTAAATTTTCAACCAAAGAGATGAATTTTCAACAAAACCGTTCCATTTTTCACCAAAGTAAGATGAAATTGCTACCCAAAGAGATGAATTGTCAATCAAGAAAGATTTTTCAGTCCCGATTTTTTAACCGAAAATATAAATTTGCAACAAAAATGTAAATTATCAATCAAATAGTTGAATTTTTAACCTAAAGAATTAATTTTTAACAAAATAGTTGAACTTTCAACAAAACACATGGAATTTCAACTAAAACAGATAAATTTATAACTAAAAATGAAATAGTTTAATTTAAAGTTAAAAAATTATGTTCATGCCAAGAAAAAATTGAATTTTCAAACAAATAGTTCAATTTTAAACCAGAGATGAGTTTTCTACTAAAATGAGGAATTATCAACAAAAAAATGTTTAAATTTTAAATACAAAACAGTTAAATTATCAAACAAACAAACCAGTTTTCAAACAGAAAGTATCTTTTTCACAAAAAAAAGATGAAGTTGCTACATAAAAACATGAGTTTTCAATCAAGAAAGAATATTCACGTGAAAGAAAAAAATGGTATTTTCTACAACAAAAAAATGGACCTTTTAACCGAAAAAGGCGAATTTGCAATAAAATACATGAATTTTCCATTAGATGGTTGATTTTTCAACAAAAAAAGATACCTTTTGAATTAAAAGTGAAATAGTTTCATTTTAGGATAAAAAAATTGATTTGCAAACAAGGAACAAAAAATGAATTTTTAACTAAAGTGATGAAGCTTCAATTAAAAAAATAAATTTTTAATAAAGCAGTTCTCTTTATAACCAAGCGACTGAATTTGCAACAAACAAGATTTTTTTTAACCAAAGGATTGAATTTTTAACCCAATAGACGAATTATCAACAAAAAAAATAAATTTTCGACCAAAAATAAAATAGTTTAATTTTAAGTTGAAAAAATTGATTTTCAAACAATGAAAAAAGAAATGAATTTCCAAAAAAATGAATCTCCAATAGAAAAAACGAATTTTTAACAAAGTTGTTTAGCTTTTAATTAAGTAGTTAAAGTTTTAACTAAACAAGATTTTATTTTCAAACCAAATGGTGGAATTTTTAACACAAAAGACAAATTTTCTACAAAACAGTTGCATTTTTAACCCAAAAAGATCATTTTTAAAACAAAATTGTTGTATTTTCAATACATTTTTTTAAGAATGAGCAATAAGATTTTATTTAGTTTTTTGACAAATTTAAATATAAAAAAGCTTGCATTTTTAAACCAAAAAGATGATTTTTCAACTAAAAAGATTAATTTGTAACCAAAAATGAAATAGCTTATTTTTTTAATTTAAACATTATCTTGATCGTAAGAATAACATGAATTTTGACCTAATAGTTAAATGGTTAACCAAACAGATGACTTCTCAAATAAAATGATAAATCTTCAATCAAATAAATACATCTTTAACAAAGTAGTTCGGTTTTTATCTAAGTAGAAGAATTTTAAAGAAAAAATATGAATCATCAACGGAAAACGTAATAGTTGATATTCCAATTCAAGATATCTTTATTTTATATAAAAAACAGTTGAGTCCTAAACTAAGACAGATTAATTTTCAACCAAAAAGTTCCATTTTTCTCAAAAAAAAGATGAAATTTTTACACTATGGGATTCACTCCAAAATGACGAATTTTGAACCAAAAAGGATGATTTTTTAAACAAAATGGTTAAATGGTTTTTTTCCACCATGTCCTTCACGTGAGTGTAGGCTGCGTCACATCGTAAATAATGGTTTAAAACCTAAAAGCATATGTGAAAAAATACCTTTCGAATTGTGTCAGTAGCGGATATGAATTTGTTATAATTCTCATAAACTAAAGTTTGCATATCCGAGTGTAGCGTTTGTGTATTTTTTATTAGTTCAGCCTCATGGTCCATTATTTGCTTTAGGGAACATTCCTGAAAGAATAATTTTAGTAATAAGAATACTTGATTGCAAATCTTGCGTGTAGGGAAACAAAATAATGATTATACTTTTAAGATTTTCTGCAAGTACATATCGTTATTGAAATGTTGTCCATTGATGTCATAAGGATTACTCGTATTTTCCGTCATTTTTTTCGAATTATTCGATTATAAATAAGTATGTTTTGACAGTTCCAGCTGGCTACTCTATTTTTTTTTGTTGAAATTTGAAGGTTATGCTCCAAGTGACATAAGCTAGTTTTCTTTTGTATCGTTCGGTGGCGCTTCAGAAAGAGCGCGGAATTTTAAACATACTAAAGTTTTTAATTAGTATATTCATATATACGATTTTTAATGCTAAAATCAATAATTTAGAATTATTGAACACAGAAAATTCATAATATTTGGGACATAAAATTCTGAAGCCTTCTCTCATAATTGTAATTGATTATAATGAATACAAGCAACCCGCCAAAAAGTTTGAAGGCAGGCAGCTCCCCTTCCGGCATCTTTCTTCGTCAGTCGTGACGCGTTGTTAACATAACCTCGTTATCATAGGAAGTATGAAAAAAATGTTTATAGTTTTTAAAAAATGTTTATAAAGTGCTGGGTTGGATTCAATTAATTTCTTATAATTTAAAATATTTTGTCCTCAAGGATAGGAATACTAAGTGTCACTTGTTGTGCAGAGGCAGAATAAAAGGCCAACAGCCAAACAGTTGCAACATTTTGATTGTGTTCTGCTTACTGCAGTAGTTTCTAAATTAAATTATTGCAAAAGCTCAAGTGATTTTAGAGTACACTCTACAAAAAACCAATTTTATGTGTGAAAAAATGTCGCGCTCGAAACAACTTTCTAAAATCAAATTCTAAGCCGACCTAACCTCAAAAATGATGTTTTTTGGGTATTTTGCATTTGACCACAGAGACTGATATCACAAAAATAGTGAAAATGCCACATCCTTGTGTAGTGTGTGGTCGTTCTCGGATGAATCCGAACAACAGGGAAGAGGAATACATGTTTTTTGGTTTTCCCGTGAACGACGAGCTTCGCTGCAAAAAATGGTTGGAGTTTTGCTGTCGAGAGGATCTTTACAAACTCACGAAAAAGCAGCTTTTGCAGCGAATGGTGTGTTCGAAACACTTTGAAAAACAGGATTTCTTGAACGACTATTATGATCGTTTAAACTGTGGCGCGATTCCATCTGTTTATGATCCAAAACAAAGTTTGTACAACATAACGTGTATTTTGTGCGGTCGTTTTCGAAAAGATCCTCCTATTGAGGATTACGATGGAGCGACATTTCACCACTTTCCAGGAGAAGAGTTTCGTTGTTTGGAGTGGTTGGACTTTGTGGGTGTAGACTCGTATTACAGGCTCACCAGAAAGGAAATCCTGTTTTGTTACATTTGTTCGAAGCATTTTGATCGTTCACAGTTTATGCAAGGATTTCAGAACAGACTTGAAGATTATGCAGTGCCCAATATTCGCTTTCCGGATCAAGGAGGCGAGGACGAACCTTTCATCATGGAACTGATTTCAGAACCGAAATTATGCACTGCAAATGAAAAGTTGAGGAAACTGGATCCCTTGCCTACTGCAGTTTTAGAGAGTCAGGCTTGTGCTGCCTGTGGACGGTCTAGGTGAGTTTTTTTTTCGATTTTAGGCAAATGTTTCGAACTTTTAAGTTTCATGGTTCTTCCGTTTTAAATTGTACAATTTGGAAAGATTTAGGTTTAAAAGGCTCAACCTTGAAGATTTTTAAATGTAATATTTTATTTTAAGTATAGATTTTTTCTCACTGAAATCTATGTTTATACTGTTATTTTCTTTCGAAAATTCGTCCAAAGTATCGCTAAAATCGAATTTTGGATTTCTATTTACGGATTTTCAACATAACTAATAAATTTGCGATTAAAAAGTTGAATTTTCAAACAGAAAAAGATCAATTTTCAACCAAAAGAACATTTCAACAAATAAGTAATTTCCGATCAAGAAAAAAAATACATTATAACTGTTAAACTTTCAAGCCACAAATACGAATTTTCTGTCAAATAGTTGAACTTTTAACCCGAAAATATGAATTATTAATCAAATTAGCTCAATTTTCTAGCAAGGATACGATCCCTTAATCAAAAGAATACATTTTTCACAAAGTATTTTATCTTTTTCACAAGTAGTTAAATTTTATATTCAAACATCAGTTTTCAACAAAATAGTTAAGTTGCAATTACAAAGATGAATTTCAAACTAATGATGGATCTTTAACTACAATATTGAAGTTTTAAGTGAAAAAATTATTTTTTCACAATAAAAACATCTTATGTTCAACCAAAGATAAATTTTCAACAAAAATTATTAATCTTAAAAATGATTTTTTGTATAAAAAGATCCAATCTTTAACCAAATAGTTCAATTTTTAACCAAAAAAGATGAATTCTGATCGGATAATGTAATAGTAAATACTTCAACTAAAATAGATTTTTAATAATTAAAAAAAAACAGTTTAATTAAAGCAAAAAGGCAATATTTCCGAGAGAAAAGGTGAATTCTCAATAAAGATAAAAAAATATTAAATTTACACTAAAACGGATAGATTTGTAAATCAACAAGACGAATTCTTAACCACGAAAGATCAAACTTCTACTAAAAACGATAATTTTAATTAAAAAGCTGGATTTTAAACAAGCGTGGAATTTTCACGGAAGAAAGATGTTTCAGTAAAGAAAACAAAATTGTCTACCAAATTGTTGGAATTTTCTACTAAGGTAGTAGAATATTAAACCCAAAAAGATGAATTTTAAGCAAGAAAGTCGAACTTTCAATGATTTTTCTGCGAATTTTCTGCAAAATATTGGAATGTTTAACCTGAAAAAAAGAATTTTCAAGTAAAAACGATTAATTTGCAATCCAAAATAGAAAAATTCTGTTTTCAGTTTAAAAAGTTGCTTTTCAACAAAATAACAAATAGAAAATAGTTAAAAAAAAGATAAATATTGAACCAAGGACATGAACCTTCAAAAAAATATGTATCAAAATTATTCAATTTTTATGCAATTAGTTGAATTTTCAGTTAGAAAAGATCAATTTTCTACAAAGTAGTGGAATTTTTAATCCGAAAATATGAATTTTCTTTAAAAAATTTCATTTTAAACCAAATTGTTGTATTTTTAAGTAAAAAAGATTCATTTTTAACCCAAGGACATGACCTTGAAGAAAGAAAAAAAATATAGTAGTTTAATTTTGATCAAATTAGTTAAATTTTTAGTTTAGAACAGTGAATTTTCCACTGCACTAAAATTATGCATCATCAACTGGAACCAAAGAGACACATTTTCAACTAAAATTATGAATCTCCAAAGCAAAAAAGATTTATTAACAAAGCGATTCAATCTTCAGGCAAGAAGCTCAATTTTTAACCGAAAAGATGAATTTTCAACAAATAATGCAATAGTAGATATTTAAACCGCAGCAGATTTGAAATACAAAACAGTTGAATTCAACCAAACGAGATAAATTTGCTGAAAAATAGTCGAATCTTCAGAAAAAGAAGATTAATTTTCAACCAAAAAGTTATATTTTAATTTTAAAAAGATTAAAACTTAACTAAAATTGTCGAGTCTTTAAACCAAAAAGCGAAATTTCAAATAAGAGTTGAGTTTTCAAGAAAGAAAGATTTTTCAGTTGACATAGAGAGAGAGAGAGAGAGAGAGAGAGAGAGAGAGAGAGAGAGAGAGAGCGCAAAAAGTCTTAACAAATTGTTGATGTTTTAAGCAAAAATGGTTAATTTTCTACGAAATAGAATTTTAAACCCAAACAGATGAAGAACCCAAAAAACAAGAAAAATTGAATTTTTAAATCCAAAAAGGCAAATCTCCTGCAAAATGTTGAATTTTTAGCCCGAAAAACATGAATTTTCAATCAAAAAGTTAATTTTTAACCAAATTTTTCGATTTTCAATTAAAAACTATTAGTTTTAACCAAAGATGAGATAATTATTTTCTCTGTTGAAAAATGTAGTTTTTCGTCAAAAAGTAATTTTCAACAAAATAGTTGAATTCTGAACAAAGGAAGATTAATTGTCAACTAAAAAATTGTATTTTTATTTTAATAATATGACATCTCTACTAATTTTAATTAATTTTTAATCTAAGAAGTCGTAATTTTAATAAAATAGTTGAACGACATTTTAACCAAAGTTTTTGAATTTTCAACTAAATGACAAAATTTTGAACTAAAAATATAATCGTCCGGAGGGAGAAACTGCAAAAACAAAGAAAAAGAAATGCAAGGCAAATAAATAACGAACAGAAACATGATATTAGCGAGGCAGCAAAAATTCGTTTTCAAAATCCCCCAATTTTTCCTTGATCAATTTTTGACTTTGTTTGACCATTAATATTCAAAGACCAGAATTTTAATTTTGTAACGCGTTAAACATTAGTAATATCATTCAAATCTACCTGACCGTTGCAAGATTTTGTTCCGAATCCAAGTCACCCGGATGAAAAAATGCTTTATTATAGTTTCTTTTGTCAAATTTTATCGACTGAAAAATAAAATCCATTGTAATAAATATACATAAATATTTGAATACTTTTGAAAGGTTATACAAAAACCTTTGTACTGAAGGAAAATTAGTTTGATGCTTTTAAGCAACAAATATATATATATATATCTTTAAATTTAATTTTGTCCTAAGGTACAAAAGTCTTATATTCCATAGCTCCTTGTTTTTGGAACAGAAATGATTTGAATTTTTTAAATCTATTGTATTTTTTTCTTAAAATCATGATGAATGCCCACTTATAATAATACATATTTTATATCAACATTCTGAAATATAATTATGCAAGACAATTCTGTTAACTTCATTGTCTGATTACTCATTCATAACCCAGTATTGAAATTTAAACGTCAAACCGCGAACGAATTTTCTTTCCAATTTCTGAATAAAAAAACAAACTAATATTATGTACATAAATTCCAGTAAGTCAAAATTTCTGTTCATACAACGTTCTATTAGCCGATGCTTCTATTGTTCGTTTTACAGCTACAAAGTTATTCTATTCAAAATTAGAATATGCTAGGGTTATGTTAGGGTGATAAAGAGAAGTTTGTAATAAAAAACAAATTAGTTATTAAATTTGTGTACTATAACTTAATGATATTATGCTTTATTTTTTGTAGGCAAAAGGTGGCTGTCATTATTTATTTTTTAAGAAACTGAGAGGCTTTTAGAAAATATCAATTCGAAACTGTGCCATTTGATCTTCTCATTTGAAATTTTCTTACATTAAAGACTTTTTGTAAAAAAAAATTGTTAGGAAAAAAGGAGGCTGTTATAGTTTTTTGAATATCCGTTTTTTAAATTCGTTTTAATGATAAATTACGACCGGGTAATTAAAAATCAGACTAAGGGGCCTAAGGCGTGTGATACCTGTTTTTTCTTTTTCATTGTGATATAGGAAAATGTATCAAAAGTGGTTCAATCCTTAACAAATTAGTTCAAATTTAAACCAGAAATGTAAGTAGATAATACTAGTAATTCGAAAACAACATTTTACGTTATACATTTGCACAGAAAAATATTAAATTCTTATAATAATAAGGTATTGTTTTTTTAAATCAAGTTAGAAATTGTGTAATTTAAAAATGGTAAATTGTTGAATGTTTCTGAACTTCCATACCAATTTCAAATTAAAAAGGGTTATATTTATTAATATTTTATAAGTGACAAAAAATTGAAAGCAAATTTGTAATTTCGAATTGCACTTACCCTTAACGACTCTGAATTTTATAAATTTGACTATTATTAATGTTTAACTATATATTACATATTTTTTCTTTAATCTGTACAATTTAAACATTTTTGAAATTAAAAATAATAAAATGCGATGGTCTGTCTGTAACGATTCTCATTCGGTTAGAACAAAAACTACAACAGACCTTCATGATATTTTTCGATTGAACACAAGTTTAATAAGTTCTAGAATCTAAACCATTTTCAAAAACTACTAAAACCAGCTTTTAACAAGAAAAATTTAAGCGCAGTTTTTAGTAGATGTAAAATATTTTTTCTTTGGATAAGCACTCCGTATAATATACAATTAATGTAAAGGTTTACTAAAACTTAAACAAAACTTCTTTCTCTTACTTCTTCTTAAACCATAAACCCTTAAGCTTCTCCTTGAAACGAAAATAAAACCACAAAATCGTCTTTTTATTTTACTATTTAGAAATTGAAACAATTTTTTCCTAAAAGTTTTTTTATCCCGCTGGGTTTAATTTTTAATTGTTCATAGTTAAATCTTCTAGTTTTTCTTTGTATATTGAAAAATGTTAAAGTGCTGTTTTTAGTGCCTAAATAATTTCAACACATAAGGGTTTGAAATTAAACAATTCTGATTTTGTAATATTTGACAATTTCTAGACATTTCAAATTCAAACATTTCTGAACGATTAATTGTCCATGTAAATTTGTCAAATATTTCTTAAATTATTAAAATCGTTTGAAACGTTTCTTTAACTTTTATTATTTAAAATGTAATATTATGGGGTATTAAATGGTTTATGTTTTTAATATTAAAAAACAAAAATCTAGGGACATGAACACACCCTTAGCGCGCTTGCATGTTATTTAAACAGTTTTTAGAGAGAAATTTAATGAATAATTTCAATTTAATTTATATTGATGGAATTTCAAATGATTTATACGTATTTTATCATATTTTTATATTTTTTAATTATTTGAAAGTATTTTGAGGGGGTTTAACAAATTTCTAGAGAAATTGCAGTAATAAATTATATTTTATTTCGAGAGATTTTCTTTCAAAGATTTCAAAAAGGATACAGAACACCCGATTCCAAAGATTTAAAACATTTTATAAATTTTAAACGATTTTAAATTTGTTTAGAAGATTTAAAAAGATTTCACAAAGATTTCAAAACTTTCAGAAGATTTCAAGGACTTTAAAATTTTTATAAAGGGATATAGTATATCAAATTTCTAAGATACGGAACATTTAAAAGATTTTTAATGTTTAAAATTTTTTTAGAAGTTTTTAAAAGGTTTTACAAAGATTACAAATATTCTAGTAATTTGAAATGAATACAAAAGATTTTACAAATATTTCAAAGATTTCATCAAAATTTCATAAGGATGTCAAAAGCATACAAGAAATTAAAAAAATTGAAAAAGGGTACAGTACAACAGATTTCAATGATTTCAAAACTTTTCAAAGGTTTTAAATCAATTCAAAATGCTTAGAATAATTCAAAATATTTCAATGATTTGAAAGGAATACAAAAGATTTCACAAATATTATTATGAATCCATAAGTATAAGTATTTTCACGAGTTTCAAATAGTTCAGTGATTTCAAATAAATACAAAAGATTTAGGAAATATTTCACAAACATTTTTAAAATTTGCTAAAGATTTCAAAACATTTCACAAAGATTTTAAAGAATTCAAGGAATTCAAAGATCTTACAACAATTTTAAAAGATTTCACAAAGATTTTACAGAAATTCAAGATATTACCAAGATTTTAAATTAATTTAATTTACAATATTCCCAAATATTTTACAAAGAAGTCTTATGTTCGTAAAAAATTATGAATTTGTTTATTTATGATTCTCTTTTTTTTTTTAGAAATTGTTGGCCAATAAAAAAAAAGAAATGTTTGATTTTTTACATGTATTAAAAACGTTTATTTGATTATTTGATGTAAAAATAAGGAGGTTTGGAGAAACTTGATTTGTTGACCTGGAAAACCTAGAAAATACTTTGAATTTTGTTCCTGGTAATCGATGGACATCATGTATATAAAAAGCTTAGGATTAACAGTTTATGCATAAACACAATTTTTTGGAAATACAAAATACCTACATGAATGCAAAAGTAGTAATATAATTTTATGGAATTTATTAGTTACAATAAATTCAACTGATTTAACAATTAATTTCATTCGCACAAATCTAATTTGCAATTCCATAGGATTTGTATGCCAGAAAGAAGAAAATTTTAGTTACTACACATTGTTTATTATTTTTCTATACGTATAGCGTTTGATCTTATTTTCTTCGATAAAAAATATTACAAATTGAAGTTCATTATCTAAAACTTGTACTCCATATTCCCAAAGGAATACATTTTTGAAGTTATAGGCGACTTATATCACTCATACGTTTTTTTATAAACCATTCTAGTCGGTCCGAAGCTCACTATTTAGCTATTTTTTGTTGTTGAAATTTATGCTAATATTGACACTATTTTTGATTTCGTAAGTAATTCGGAGCCAAAAATTATTCAAATGCATGGGGAAAATACAAGCTTTATTTATTTGTATTGTTAAAATACGTTTTTTGCGTATATTTATGTTGGAAAAATATTTTGTAGCAAATTAAATATCCAATAATTAATGAGTACTACCGACAAGTGAAGAAAATATTATTTTATTGTTCATATACAAATAAAAATAAATTAATAAATAATTTAATTAAACTGAATTATAAACATTAATATTTCTTCTTAAAGCTGGCAAATAATTTACTTTCTTTCGTTATAAGATGTTTACAAAAATTAAATGCCTTATACAAAATATATATTGTTATATAGGATTTATGGAATAAATAAATATTGATAATGTTTTAGAATAAAAAATTGCATTTGTGAACAATAATTAATTAATTACATATACAGGATACATAAAGCTACAGAATATTAAAGGAATTAATACTAAAATTGGGATTATTTATATAAAATTTAAAAAAAAATAAAAAATAAATTATTTACGTTTGCGCATTTAAACAATTTAAGTTGCAGCAAGTTTTGTCCGCTTTTTGGCTCCAAGACCCAAGTTAGTCTTCTTTAGATCAGCGATTTTGAATTTAGCGAATTGCCGCATTCGGTTTTCCAAGTATAATTGTATTAAAAATGCAATAATGAAATATTTTTATACAAAACATTTTTAATTTTCAAAGTTTCTAAAGCTTTTTTTAAATTTAAAATAACAATCAATGACAAAATTTGCATCCAGAAATATATTATTATCAATTATTGCTTTTTCAAATTCAAACAATTTTAGAAAGTTTAAATATTAAAAATATTTTTTTTTTAGAAATGTTTCACTATATTTCACTATATTTATGGAATAAATAAATATTGATTTCATTGTTTTAATAACTTTAAACTGGTTTTAAATGGGGTTTGATTACAATTTAAATAAATTATATTATAAATTATATTATTAATGTTGATTAAAGAATTA